>JAOTRC010000043.1:19115630-19140156 GCA_027497675.1 Cyprinella lutrensis
GAAAGAAAGAAAGAAAGAAAGAAAGAAAGAAAGAAAGAAAGAAAGAAAGAAAGAAAGAAAGAAAGAAAGAAAGAATTGTTTTCTTACATACTGAATCTATCATGGAGAAGAAAAAAATCTGAAAAAACATGGTTTTGCAATTAGAGTGAAATTTCATTTAAATTAGTTTTTGTTTTCACATAAAAGGGAGTCCGTGATAATAATGTCCATCCACTTTTTAACCAGTGTTTTCTGTGGTCAAATTAGAAAAAGTCCAGTTTTTCCTGTATCAGCGCTGCTCACATCATTATGGATTCAGAGACCTGGAAATCATTATTCCAATAATTAACATGCAATCATCAAACCAAAAAAAAAAAAAAAAAATATGTTAAAGAAGTATGAAAGTAAAAAGAATAAAAGAAAAATGAAGCTTTTCAATTTATTGATTGTGACATCTAATCAAAAGCATGCAATTTTCTTTCTTTGCGATCTCCGTCATGGCAGCCACCTGATATCTTCCGATGTGCTCAACTTGTATTGATGTACGGTCAAAGTTTAAAAGTCTTTTACATTGCCTTAATACACTTATAGTATAAATAAAAATATCAAATGTTTTCTAACATTCAAATGTTTGGGGTCAGTAAGATTTTCTTTTAAAAAAGAAATTAATACTTCATGCAAGGATGCATTAAATTGATCATAGTCATTTATAAACAGAATCTAGTGTATTATTAATCAGCAAATTAGAACTACTTCGAAAGGACCACTTGACACTGAAAATAATAATAAGTGACATCTTTTAAATATATTAAAATATAAAACTATTTTAAATTGTAATAATATTTTACAATATTACTGTTTGTACTGTATTTTTGATCGCACAAGAGACTTCTTACAGACTTCTTACTCCAAATCTTACAGACCCCTAACCTTTGAACAGTTTAGTGTAAGATGTTCCGTCGTGTGTGCGAGTCTCGACTGGCTGAGATCGAAATTCTCTTGAATTATATGTAGTTTAGCTTCTCCGAGCACATGACCTTAAACATGATCTTTAACCCCACTCGTTCTCTACTGTATCGGGAGAGTGAAGACAGCAGATGGGAGTGAGAGAGCAGAGACCCTTTCTCCACCCCAGTCACTCCTTCCCTCCTGTTCTGTCAGCGCTAAAACAGAGAAAGAGACAAGGTGCTGAAACACATCCCTCCTGAGGGACGACCCCCTCCCACCTCAGCACCACACAGACACACACGGCTGGCTGCTTCCCTGCCTGTTTGAAAACAGTCACGCATTCGCCTCTGACGGGCAGGAGGACCACAGCACATGTTCCCCACAGCTGAGAGGGACGTCTGGTGGCCTGAGATCTCCGTGAAGCCTTGGGACACAGCGAACGGAGCAGAAGTGTGCCGTTCTGAAGTATGAACACCGAAAGAGATAACTCCCCTATAGCACACCCAAAGTCCGGCCCTATCTGCTTGGACTACTGTGTCTTTCGGTGCTGCAGGCTAGTCAGACCTCGCTGTAATGGAAACCAGACTCTCCTCTCAGGAGCAAACATTGCTTTACACAAAATACTTCTCACCAGCTGTTTATTTTCCTTAACGGACCGAAGTAGGAGAGGAAAAAATAATTGAAATACGTGGAAATTTCCAAAGGTGCTCTTTGGAACTTTTAGATTAAATAGTACTGTTCATTCAAGTAGCCAAGTCATCCATCTAGCTATCCATCTTCTCATCAATCCATCTATCCATCCATCGACTTGGGTGGCAGGCGCCCTGTGGGCTGCAGTGTCAGAGGGGAAGGCCTGTCTGTCAGTGTCAGGATGCTGGCGAGTCAGGGAGCTGTTGATGCAGGCTGAAGTCCCTGCGCTCCCCAGGCCCGTGCCCTCCTAGCCCTGGCCCGTGGTGGGCCATGGCCCCCTGCCTCTACATATTATCACAGGTGGGCTGTTGGTTACAGCCACCCTGCCCATTCTCTCCACAGCACATCAGGGGCGGTCAATAGGCCCTGGTTCTATTACTTGAAACTTGGCCAGGATTTTTAGAACAGATCCATGAGGGTGGCTGGGCAGATAGATCTGCGGTGAGGAGATGAACAATTAGTGATCGCGGAGGGCGATGAAAGAGGTCGACATTCATGCAGCAGACAGGCAGTCTTTCAGCATGCAGCTGATAGAAGGGTTATGTGTCATTCAGAATAGAATTCAATTTTAAATTCCTAAATTTTAACTGATGAAGCCAACATCAGGCAGAATTGCAATTTGAATTTGGACATCAGAAAGTACAATTACAATAGGTTCAAATTCAAATAAATTGACAAGAAAAGCAAAAGCCAACTTTGAATGTTGGCATGAGAAATTCTGGATTTAAATTTAGATTTTTTTTTTAAGTATTTTGAAGATTTGAAAAGTTTATGGGCCTAATGATCAAAACATAAAGTTGGCATTAAATGAAAATCCCCCCTATCTATTTTCTTGCATGTCATTGATGGTTTGTAAACGATTCATCCATGTATGTGTTTCATAATCGTGTAATGTGTTCCATAATTCGTAATCTTTCATTAAGATGTCATAACTTAATCCTCTGGTAAAACCACATACTTCCCTCTAGTGATGCATGGCGTACTTCTCCAATCATTTAGTCCACTCCACATAACCCTCTTCTTCTAAATCTCTTACTAACAATCGACTACAGGCTTGCATTAAGATATGCCTCCATCAAAAACCGATGACTGGAATAAAGTCCAAGTCAATGTTTTTGTGTTTGTTTGTTTTTTTGATAATCAGCTTCACTCAACCTTTCTTCCATATGTATCACCATGGAAGAAAGGTTGTGAAGCTCCTTCCATTACATCACAATATTAACAAAGTAACTTTTTGGTCCAGGGTAGAGAACACTTAAAGGGTAATATCACCGGTGGGTCATGTATGTAGTAGAATAGTACCATACATTTCTAATTTGGGTCCTTCGTGGCTGATAAAAGGCAGAAAATGACTTTTTAGTGTAGACAACAATCCCCATACACTCAGCTCCACAGGCTACTGCCACTACTCCACCCATTGTAGGAGGAAGTGAAAAAGGTAAATAGCGGATTTCTCTCGTCTCAGGGGAAAATGAGAAAGCGGTGCATGACCATTCAATAGTATGTCTGGATTTCTAACAACAGAAATCTAAATGCAAATGGGTAGTATCCCTTTTATTTCCATGAATGTATTATAGCTGTGTTGAATTGCAAGTTAATTTCTCTTCCTGTGATTCAAGTTCACTTTATTGTTTGGAATAGCCAAATCATCTACATTATTTACCAATTTCTGAACTCTGGCAAGTTCTGAACTCTGGTTGAAAGTTAAAACCAAAAAAAAAAATGATCCAAAAGTATTAACCAAAACCAAATTAACCAAAAGTATGCATCTCGAGTATAATTCTATTTTTAACCACACTCTATAGAAGTTATCTATTTGGATTTTCATTTGCTTAAAAATATAAATAAACGTATACTCTTTCTGTAAAACAAAGGAACCTCAGTCAAGTTGGACGTGTTATTCATGGACCACACACACACACACACTCAAACACAGAGATTAGCCACATATTATTTTCCTAAAGTCTATCACAGTAGGGTGGTGCCAGTTCTGTCTCTGCATCCACCCTGCTTTGCTCACTCTCCCTTTCTGTCTCTCCGTCCCTTTCTTTCTGTCACACAACAACACCCACAAAATGTCAACTGTAAGCATAAGTGGTTTTTCCAAGCACCACAAACATTTTATTTTTCTGCAGCTCATTAAATTAAGAAATGAAGTGGGGGACTATAACCAACTTTTCGGGGAACAGAAAGAGAAATATCATCATCATCATCATATCATGAGAAATTCCTCTTCAGAGAACAAGGCAATGCAACTGGGTGGCCAGGAAATAGATGCCAAAGGCACTACAGCCAACAGAGAGAGTGGGAATCACAGGGCATGATGCAAACACGAAGTGAGGTTTTGGTATAGACACACTGCTTGATCACGGTTTATGTGTTACAGCGCACAGTGCCGCAGGAGACGGTCTTGAATATAGAATGTGTGTGAATACAACCAGATGCAAAGGTGAGATAATCAGCAGCAGATGTGGTTGAAGGGAATGCAGAAATACTGCAAAACACAGAACAGTTTGTCCCTTTTAAAACCATCTGTTTGAAACAAAAAATAATTACATCAATTGAAATGCTAGTTGGACTTTAAAACTTGCTGTATTGCTGTGACATTTTAGGCATAGAGTGTGCCTTTAATAAACAATTACAATGTGAAGGAAGGATTAACTTGAAGGCTGGTTTTAATGGAATAGTTAACTCAGAAGTTAAAATTATATCATCATTTATCTTCAATTTCTTTCGTGGTAGAATATGGCAGTCAGTCTCAGTTTCCATAATACAATTCAGTAATTTGTAGGCCTACTGTATCTTTCAACACCTTCTGCTTCTGGTGTTTATTCATGTTTATTTCGTACTACAACTAAAGAAGATTGGTTCACATGTCACTTGAAAAGTATTAAAAGTATCAAAAGCGTAAAGCTTACGGTGTTTTGTCAACAATATAATGTTTGTTTTATGAAGTTTTGTTCACAAATCAATTGAAAACAGACTCATTTCTTAATGATAGATAGATAAAACTAAAAATTAATCTATTTTATAAAGAAACAAACATGGCGTAAATCAAGCTTGCCGTTTCAAGTTCAAATTGATCATTACACCAAGGTAAACGTCTTCATTGTGACAACAAGTGCCTAGGTGGCCAGCTCCCTTCAAGTTCTCTGCCCTTCGCACTCAGTATGACATGGCATATAAATATATGCATTAACATATTACACGAATTCCTAAATAGATGTTTACTTTAATTGGAATTCGCCGTAACCCAATATTTTCGCTGAGGAGGTGTTTTCACTATGGATTTTCATGGTTCCTTCTGAAATATGAGTGAGTTAGCGACCTGTTTTGCCCTATGTCCCTTATTGCACACCGTACTTGTGTGTTTATGATTAATTCAAGATGGCGCTGTCCATGAAGTGTAGCATGAAATCTCTGTTTCGTTTTATTCACACGAGTAATTCCCATCGAATATTATTTAAAGCTGGGAAAGCGACGGGAACAATGGTAAGAAGTTCTTTTCTTTTTACTACTGTTTTATTTGCCAGTTTGACTGCTTTACGGAGGATCTGTTATATGTCCACCTTCACAGTGGAAATCTCTGTTCTGTGGTTTCCACTGCATTGGAAGCATCCGACAATTCTAATTGTCAATCGAAACACTTAACTGTTGCCTGTATAGTCTTTTCAACTATAGACTAATGTGTGAAAACGGCATGGTTAAAAGTCGCCTTGGAGTTGTTATTTTTTTTATCTTGTAAGTGCCTTGTTGCTAAAGCTTTTAAGTTAAATGTCTAGCCAGGGTTACATGTGACATGCAGTTAATCTTGACATGGTTATTAGCTGCAGTGAGTAAATTAGGATATTTGGTGCTGTTGAAATGTAGGTTATGACCACAAACTCCCACTTACACCATCATTTTTATTTATCAGAATATTTCAAGGATTTCTTTAGGATCATGTGACAACTGAAGACTTGATCAATGGCAATATTATAATATAACTTCTTATACTGTATTTTGAATCAAATAAATGCAGCCTTGGTGAACTGTAAATATTTTCAAAAACATTTTTTTCCCCTCATGTACAATCTGAATCTTTCACTTTTTGTGTGATCACAATGACAACATAAAGATTAACTCATAATCATAAAAAAATTACACTTTTTGCAGCAGAGTTTAGAAAAACAGCATCATATTGTGAATCCCATTTTATTTCAAACATACATTGAGCAATGTTTTGTTGTGTTGTTTAACTCTGCTGAGAGGTTATAGGTTCATGACATCCCTTATTCCAAAGACTTTGTCTCTTCACTTGTGCTGAATTTAGTTGTTTTAAATTAGTAGTGAAAGAAAATAGTTTATAAAGGTTGTGCACCTGGCTAGTGCCTACTTAAATTTTGACAGGAATGAGAACGAGGCTGTGAGGGATTGAAGTACTGTGCACTCATTGGATGATACAATTTATTAACAACATACATGAAACGTCTTTCTGGGAAAAACATACAAACTAGTTTAGAAAAACTCCTTAAAACAGTTTTGAAAGTTGTGAATTCAGAAAATGACTTGACCAGGGGTGTCCATCCTGCTCCACTGTCCTCCAAAGTTTAGCCTGAACCCAATTAAACACCTTAGCTAGATAATCAAGGTCCTACTAAGCATTCTAGAAACTTCCAGGCATGTGTGTTGAGGCAAGCTGGAGCTAAACTCTGCAGGACAGAGTTTGACTTTGCACACCCCTGATTAGACCTTTATACAGTGCTTTGCATTGTATGTGTCTATCCCTCACAGCCTTGTTTTCTCCATGTTAATTTCAATATGGTGTTTAACCTGGATACCTGACTATGGTTTATTGTGATGTGTAGGCCTATTCATTTGAAGAAAAAGAGTGAAGACTTCTTGAACAAGAAACAACTTGGGGTGGGACTTGATTTTGTCCAATAGGAATTGTTTGGATGGTATAGTGGTTTGCCATTGCTGTGACTACATATGACTATTAGTGACAGGTTGTCCCGCCCTCACACCAGTAAACGCATCATTAAAGAGAAGAGATGAAGTAATTTTGATTAAAGATTACATTTATAAAGGCACATTAATTTAAAAATAATGATGTGCATGGATCGTTTGTTTATAGTAAAACTGCAATAGTAGTTGTAGTTGACAGAAAAAATGTACATTAATTTTTTATTATTATTTATTAAAATCTAAACATATACCACTTTTATTTTTAGATTACCTTGACCCTCCTTGCAAAACTCACTTGCTCATTCATTCTTGCTCAATTAGCCATGTCTCACTGTTAGAAACCATCCTAAAATAACACAATTCTATACGGGAATCCCGGTACTCAAAGTGAACTGGAGTATGTCAAGGAACTGTTAATTAGCAACGCAATTCCCTAAGTGTATGTAACTCTAACTGGACATAAGCACAGTAAATTATAACTGGTGTGCATTTTACTGAGCATGCATGTGAAGCCCCCACTGCCTTGACTTGATTGACAACCAGTTTTATTTGATGGCTTCAGCACACTTGCCATGTAGGAATGTGCATTCACCGCTGGCAGCCAGTCTCTGTTTTGTTAACTACAGGCAGTGTGTCGTTTGGGACGCTAAAGTGCAGAGTGCTACAACTGTGGGAGTAAGGTTACAGAAAGACGTCAAAACCATCCCAACAGTCCTTTATTAACAGCAACAACATTTGAAATGAGGTGTTGGTTTTCATTTGTTTTAATTCTCTCCAAATGTCGGGGACTGCGTGCTAGTGTGGATGTTCACAATGCTGCTAGGTGTGATGTGCTAGGTGTGAAGTGTATTCCTGGCAAAGGAAGGGTTGTGGAAAGTCATTTAATTATGGTGTGAAAACCCAGAGATGAGCACAGAATTGAATAGTTCAAATAGATTTCTCACCAAGAATAAGTAAGAGGGGAATTTAATTTAATGAAATCTATGCCTATAAATAAATTGTGTATATAAAATGCCAAAAAGGGTCTCAAATCAATTCACTTGGCAAAGGAGCACTTCTATTAGGGGATTAGTCATTTAGATTGTGACTAACAAGTGTGAATTAAATTCAGCATTAACCTTTCATTCTGTGTGTTCAGTTCTTTTTCTGTTTCTGTAGCTGCTGAAACACGCGTGTTGTGTAGGTATTTTATGCATTTTTTTTATTTAGACAATAAAACTCATCAGTTTTAAGCTTTTGCTCCAATCACATCACATCCACGAAACTTCCCTGATTATCCTTCCATACGTTGCAGCATGAGGCAGCAGGATGCAGTGGGCCTTCGCTCCAAGCTGTGTTATAAAACATGACGCTCCCTCTCCGGCCCTTAATCGCCTGTGGTCTTAATGGCTGATATCAGTCATCTCAGCCTTGTGTTGCACAAAAAGGAAACGGCTCTTAATTCTTCTTCAGGTCTAAATGCTCTAACTCTCATGTCAGCTAAAACCATTAAACCTACTCCCAGAGCAGCCGCCTGGAGAGGAAACCGTAGGAAAGGAGGCGCACATGAGCTGGGACTGATTATATTTATTAATTACACGATTTGTTTTTACATGTCAGCTAAGCACTTTATTTCACACTCCACTGTGTAATTCAGTTCATCATCCTGAAGGATGAACGCAATATGTGCTGAATAACCCCTGCAGACCCCTCTAGCGCTCATAATATTTTTGATAATTTAGTGTGTTTTGGCTCAAAATTCCTGTCGAGAAAAGCTGGAGTTTTGTGCCATACTCTGGCCCGTAGACTTATGGTAACAGAAAATCTGACGTAGTTAATTGAATTGCACCCACTAACTGGTATCAAGCTCAAACCAACTGTCAGCTCTGCAGGAAATTAGAGGGAACGAGGACAAAAAAAAAAAAAAAACAACCTCTGGATCATGAGTTCCTGAGTGTTACCATAATTACACATTGATAAATTTATGAGGTGTGTGCAGGTTATTTCTGCATCGTTTTGACTTTTATGTGTTTAATTTGTCGTTAGTAGGCTAGCGCCTCTGCGTTTTTCTTGCCGAGGCTCAAAAGGGAAAAAAGGTTGAAGTGGATTTGTCCTTTATTTGCTTAGTGGAGTTTATAAAGGGTGTCCAAATATCACAATATAATCCATGCAAGACATTTATCCTTCTCCATGCCAGGCCTTGGGTTTTGGTTTAAGATTTCGGCAGCCTTTTCTGGGTAGCTTGCAAATAATTATATTTCATGTCAGACTAAGCGTAACCTATCTTTTAATATGTAATGCGATCAGCAGAGGGAGGATTGTATTGAAACAAAAGCGATTGGTCCTAAACGGTTCAGGGTTTCGCCTCCGAGCCGCAGTCCGTAGTGGAGCGTCTGTCCCGTCCTGGTTATTTTTGGAGCACGGTGCGGCCCTTTCTGCTGGGAGCGCTGTTTTTGAAGGGACTCCAGCCCCATTAATCAGGCCGGGGACCCCACGGTGTGAGAGGGCCCCCAGCCCTGGCTCTCCACACTGCGAGTTTCTGTTCCTCTCCCTGCGCTCTCCGCACAGTGTGAAGCGTAGAGGAACCTCATCAATCTCACCTGTCCGAAACGTCAACCGCAGATTTAATCAAACGCTCCGTCTCCTGCCCCCCTGCCACCTCCTGTACACCACCCTCCTCCCCACAAAATACCTCTGTCTCCTGCTCATTCTTTCTCTCCTTTTTTGGCTTTGTCACTCATGGTCTCTAATGTGTTTTCCCCTCAAAACTGGTCTCGTTCCTGTTTTATTTTCAGTCGTTCGCACTTCGCTTCAAGCTGAGTGTGTTTCAGTACGGCAAAAACACACATTCCCCACCGTTTCGGGCACGGGAAGGTGCATAAAAATGATTTTCTGCTCTTTACTTCACCAAAGCTGGGCTTTGTTGGGTAGCCCAGCGGAGAGTGGCAGGATTAAGGCATGTGTTTCTGCTGTTCAGCGTGATGTCTGTTTTAATAGGGTGAGTGAGGCTATGCTGATAGACACTGTAACAGTAGGTTCTGTGTGTCTGAAGCTTAGTGGGGGACAAATGGACTGGGGCGGGAGGGTCAGAGGTGCCGTTCAGAACCGGCCTCGCGCTCCCTCTCTGATATCAACTCCTGTGGAGAGCTTCTCCACATTTACTGAGCTGCTGATGCTTTCCTGCAGAACCATAAAGGGTGGTGAAAGGTACTGTTAGAATTGGCATGCAAAGATGGCCGTCTCTGCCGGGATGTCAGAGTCCAGCTAGGCTGTCTGTTTCGTCAAGGTCTTGATGGCTCTTTAGGGTTCTTATCGTTTCTTCGTGAATGTCTCCTCACTGTCATAAACAAATATTTTTCCATTACTTTAACTTAAAATAATTGAGCTATACTTTCAACTTTATTTTTAAGTTATAAGAGATACAACTAGATAAGTTTTTTTTTAATGAGTTGAAATGACTGTAGCCTGTTTATTGTATATAATTTACAGCAGCAGCTGAACTTAATTTTTTAAGTCGGTTGGTGTTTATTTTGCACTGTGTGCATAGCTGTGGCCAGTTGTTAATTAATTACAAGCTCATTGTGTCAGTGGAGACCCAATGCTTTGCCTAAATAAAATGTCTAGAAATCAAACAATGAAATTATTCTATAGTTTTTATGTATTTATCATTTTATAGGGTTCGTGAGAGTCTGTCACTTTTACCAAGTGACAGACGAAAAATTTAGATTTTGATTGGACACAGCCTTTGCCATCAACAAATGATATGAAGTGCTTTTTCCCCTCTATTTGAAAAACACTGGGTTAACTTATAACAAAAGTCCTTTCTGAGCATGAAAACCTTTAGTATAATTGCAAAATAGTAAAATGTTTTTACAGCTAAATTAATCTGTTTGCAATGAAGTTGTTCTTCTGTCTATTGTAATGATGGCCTTGGAGCCTAATTTTACAGTTATACTTTCAAAGTAATACTATTTATATACTTTTTTTTACAATACTTTCTTTATGTTTATAGAAAAGTGTCAGTCCCAAGTCAAGTGGTCAAAATGGTGGTTCTTGACCTCTTTTTGTTTGTGTGTGTGGTATTGCAAAACCACCATTTTTTATATATATATTTATTTTAATTTTGATGCAGAACTTTACCATTTTTGAGCCATGTGATGGAATCACCAAAAATACTTCCTATACACACTGGCAGTTGACTTAAAAGCCAGTATTATAGATTTACTGTATCTATTTTTTTTTTCTAGACTACCTCTCTCTATCCTGCACCTACTGGAACACACACAGATGCTCTTACAATTAAGTACTCCTACAAAGTGCCTACATGAGTGTAAGAACAGGGACCGTAGGTGTACCATGTAACCCTATCACCTTGCGCACACAGTTGTAAGGTTTAATGTGTACTCCATATGCTAGACCTGTCGGAATTTCTTTGCTACTTTGCTGCTCTGTGGTACAACAGTGTTGTGTTTGTCAGTGTAAAACATTAGGAGAAAAGTTACTGCTCCTGCCAGGTGTCATCAAGAATGGGTTTGTGCTGGTGGGACAGCAGAGGAGAGAGAGAGAAACAGAGAGCAAGTCTATTAGATTTGAGTGAATGGGTGAAATTACTGTTGGTGAGAATGGGAATAGTATTGTGTGTCATTATTTATTTGTAAAATTAAAAGTATTTTATTTCACATTAGACTTTATATTAACAGGGATGCTGTCTAAAATCTCTGTTTGACTTAAGCAATATTTATTCCTGACGCATTTACAGAGTGCAATTTAGAGCCTCAAGACTTGTACATTTCAGAAGTCATTTCACTATGAAGTCAAATTTCATTATTATAGAGTTTGATGTATAATGTATAAAATAAAAAAAGCTTTTTCAATTGACTTTAGTTTAGACTAAAGTAATTAAAAAAATGCTGTTGTATTTATTTATTTATTCCATTAAAATATAAATAAAGATAGCAAAATAAGGAATTTCTGTATCGTTTAACTCATGTCCCTATCATTGTTAAAACCTTCCTTAATAAATAATGACTGAAGATTGACATTGAAAACAGGTATTTTTAGGTTACTATGTAATGTACCTATTGAACAAAATTCCCCTATCATCACACCAGCTGTCAAGAAAATTGATATAAAAAAATCAGATTTTTAAGACATTCCTTATTGTCAGTAGATGGGAGGTGTGATATGCTGATTATTCCTTCGGTATTTGGGACCAGTGTTGTTTCAGCTTATGTGTGATTGTCTCAAATGACACCATTACCATGTCTGGATGGTTAATGATCGGCCGGAGGGGAAGAGGGGAACAGCGCAAGGTGAGAGAACACATGAACCAGGCTCCGTTCTGCCCCAAATCACTTCTGACACCTCAGAGAGGCCCTGTGCATTCAGGCCACTGCACTGCAATTACTCACCCAGTAATGGCATAAATAGCCTAGTCTTTCCTTATATATAGGCTAAGTAGGTAATGACACTGGATCAGTGATTGTATTCCCTTGGCTAGAGGCTTCCCTCAAGCCAAACTGATTTTAGATCAGCCATAGATCTTAGATTGTAATGGATCCCAAAAGAAGTTACCTCATGTGATGCAGGTGTTAACGGCTTTTTTCATGCAAGTGTGTTTATCTTCTTATCAAATGGTAATCTTTTCTTAACAAGATATCAAATGGTAATCTTTTCTTAACAAGATATCAAATGGTAATCTTTTCTTAAAGACTAGATTATTTGGGGGGTTTGAAAGTTGAAGTTTTAAAAGTTAGAGTTTGGAAGTTTTGAATTTTATTTATTTATTTATTTTCAGAGCATGAACAATGCCTGAGTTTAGTGCCTCCAACCACTGTCAGAGTCTAGGCCTGCTAGTAACAAAATATTTGTCTAGAGGTCTATAGGCAAGAATCTCTCTCTTTTTTGTTGTTGTCCCCATAAAAGACTGTGGAGTAGGGGCTTCCTTCTCTGTCCTAGCATTTTAAAACGAGCTCTTTGTTTTATTCTTCCCAATCTTTAATATACTTTATGGGTTTACAACATCACACTGCTTTCTTCTATTGCCGTTTCGAGTAGGACCACTACTGAGATTGTTATTCCATAGTTATGTCACTCTTAAATGCTGCTATTGGCTGGCTGTGAACTGTGGAGTGTTTTCATTGGCTGTGGAGCAGTTCCGCTCTAGCACTTTCTCACCCGGTAGGGTGCTCTGTTAGCGTGAGACACATTTTGGATTTATCGCTTTGATAACATTCATAAAACTGTGTAAGGCGTCCCCTTTCTTGTAGGTGCGCCACCAAATTTTGTTACATTCACTTTTATGCTATACTTTGTTTCTCCTATTATTGTTTGTCTTTCTTTGTAACTGATTTTGTCTTTTCTTTTTCTTTTTTAACCTACAGAGCCTCCCTAAAGGGCAGGTTTTCTCAGGAATCCAGCCCACGGGTGTTCCTCACTTGGGGAACTATCTTGGAGCTCTAGAGAACTGGGTGGCCCTGCAAGACGAGTACAGTTCAGTCATGTACAGCATAGTAGACCTTCATTCTATCACCCAGCCTCAGGACCCTCAGATTCTGCGAGACAACATCCTGGACATGGCCGCCAGTCTGTTGGCCTGTGGCATTGACCCGACTCGCTCCATCCTCTTTCAGCAGTCTCAAGTTAGTCCTACTTTGAAGACTTCCAAGTAAACAACATGTATTTAATCACATTAAAGGGATCGTTTATCCAGACATGAATATTCTGTCATCATTTACTCTCAACTTCATGTTGTTCCAAACCTGCATGATTTACTTTATACTGCTGAACTCAAAAGAAAATATTTTTATGAACTGTTTTTATCCACACAATGAAAGTCAATGGAGTCCAAAGCATTCCACAGAAGAAGTAAAGGAATGGAGGTAACTTTGGGACGATATGAGGGTAATTGGTGACAGAATTTTCTACTATCCCGTTAAACCATGCATAACTGCTACTAGTATAATATTTTTGAACTGTGCAGATCTTTGTTCTTCCCTGCTGCCTAAACAATATCAAATAACGTCAAAGTCTCATTCTAAAAAAGACGTCCGGTCGTTTTATTTGGCTGAACTACAGGCAGTCAACTAAAACATATTTCCCATCACCAAATATTTATGTAATGGAGTCTAGCTTTAAATTCGTATTCTACCAAACCGATTCCTATCTCTACAAATTCTCGGAATGGGGAAAACGCATAGACTCGTTTTCACAGTTCACTTCAAAGTCACCACATGAAGCAGAAAGAGGAGGATAATTTTCTATACGCAGCAACTCACTAGCTGTTTAGCACTTTTTCTCTCGAATCAAGCAACTTGTGAAGGGTAACTTTAATAAGTGTGGACATGTTCTTCCTCTCAGCCACCTGATATGCTTTCAACTGTGTGTGTTTGTGTGTGTTGTGCAGCAGAGTAAAAGTGTGTTGGGGTTTTGTGTGTTTTCTCACTGGAACTTTGCAGCGAGCATGTGAAAACACACACACACCCACACACACCCACACACTCGCACTCCCCCTGATTTTATTCCGTTTTAACTTCATGCCACATATCTTGGCAGGACTGAAGACCTCCCATCGAACATATGAGCACAAGACTGTTCCACATGTGAAAATAATACCCTGGCCCAAAGAAAACACTTGGCTTCATTGAAAAAAAATGGTGACAAGCTAAAATCAACCAAATCTTAAGGACAGGGCTTTGTGTTATAGCTATATGTGTATTTGCAGTAATCTGCACTGGAAACTATTTTACCAGAACAGCATCCACACACAACAGAGATATGTATGTGTACGTTTCTGGAAGACTTGCGTAATTGAAGTCTGTGCGTAAATTAGATCCTTTTTTTTAATTCTGGGCCTTCATGTTTCTTTTAAATTTGTTTTCACTGATGTTTCTGCGGAATAAACAGTTTATATGTACAGTAGGGCTCTATTGTTTCACTTACTCTTTTAGTGTCTCAATTGATTGCACAAATCCAAAAAAATAGGTCATCTGAGATATCAACCACCACTAAATCAAATTTTCTGCCACGATCCCCCAGTCATCTTTGTATCTGCTATCTCACCCTCACACATAGATTAGCTAACTGTAATAAATATCACATTTTATATTCATTCCTCTTGGGGTTTACATCAGATGCCTCATAATCCATTTTGTGAGAGTATAAGAGAGATGGCAGCCGTGTCGCCAGCACCCATAAAGTTTAATTTTCTGAAGCTGAGTGATGTTGAGGCGTGTTTTTCTTTCGAATCTCTGTGTGTGCATGCTTCTGGGAACTCTTCTGGGAACTGTGAAAATAGCAGTCAAATAAGGTCTTTCATGATTTTGTAATGAGAGAAAGACTAGGTTGAGTTTGGATGAAGAGAGGCATCCTTACTGTGCTACTGTGCACCTGTTTGGAGGTGGGGAACAACTTGTTCTATTCATTACCACACAGGGGCGCTACGAAGATGCCTGTACACATCAAGATTTAATTTATTATATATAATATAATGAATTGTTAATTTGTGGAGTTGCACTAAATTTTGCAACCTTAACTGACTAAACTTGCCATGTCCTGAAAACATCAATTTGTCTGATATTTAAGAAGACTTATTATTGTCCTTGACACACAGTCTATGTTATGGCCTTTCCTGATTGCTTTTCTAACTCAGAAATGGAGAAATTCATTATTTTAATGAGTATGTTTCTTCATTATAATATCAGGTAGAGCTACATTTGTCATTGAATCAAATATTCAAGAGATATGTTTCATTAACTGATTCATCCAGTAATAAAACCAGTTAAGTATTTATGAGTGAGCTATTGTAAGCATTCATTCAAACGATTAAAAAACAAAAACAATTTATTCATATCAATTAAACTTTTTACTGCAGCACTGAACATTTTGTCAGAACCTCTACTAAATATAAAGTTATTTTGGGTCTGTTCAGAATCGTTGGAGAATCATGTTCTCTGTTTGAAATAAATAAATAAATAAATAAAAAATGGGTGATTCTCAATTCATCGAGCAGCTCTAATATCGGGACAGTTCACTCTGATTTTTTCAAAGAAAAATCAAATGTACAGAAATGTAAAAACTTACTTGTGTTCTATTAACATAGAAAAAGTTTCTCAGTGGTTCATGTAGGTTGTCTAAAAACCAGAAGATTGATGGTTCAATATCCGGTTCCACCTGACCAAGTGCAGGTGTCGATGAGCAAGACACCTAACCCCAGATAAGCTGGATGTCGCCTTGCATGGTGGACACTGCCGTTGGTGTAAAGCAAAATGTAAAGTGCTTTGGTAGCCATTGGGTCTGTGAAAGAGCTATATAAATGCAGTCCATTTACCATATCAATTTTAATGTATTTCTTAATAAATAAATTGATCAGACAAAGAAATGCATGCCATGTACTTTTTTTTTTTTTTTTTTAGAGAAAATCTGATTATTCTACAATTGATCTATGCAGGTCGCTGAACATGCTGAGCTCGCATGGATCCTAGGTTGCCTTACCAGCATGCCGCGTTTACGGCACCTGCCTCAATGGAAGGTAATTACAGCACTTTTTTTTGCTGCACTTATTAGTTGTTTTATTTGTATCTGCTCGTCATCGTCTTAAATAAAAAGATGCATTATTTATTAGAGCCCTCTAGAAGATGGTAGCTTGCCAATTTAAATGTTCAAGCCTCCCTTTGTTTGTTGTCTATGTGGCACGGCGACAGTTTTCCTGTGCCGGTCGTGAGGGTTGGCGGACCTGGCAGGGAGAGACAGGGCTTGATAATGACTGTGATTCACCCAGAGAGGACACCCTTTTATATTGCTGCTGTGCTGACGGAGCACTCGGCCAGAAGCCTCCCACCACTGCAGGGAAAACACCTAGCTGTTTACTCAACAGCTGAGTGCATGTGAAACGTGGCGGAAAGTGGCGTTTGGATGCTGCATATGTGCGTTAATGTGGCAAAACTCTTTCATTCAGCCCGATCTGAGACGGTGCTTGATGTTAGACCTAATTGTAAAAAGAAAACAGACAGTTGTAGCCAAATGTAATGAAAGGTGCTTTAGATTTATTTCAAACTTTCCTCTCTATCCTTCCAGTGGTAAATCCTCCATTTCTTGTCCTTGCAGATGAAGAGCAAGGAGAAGAATGAAGGCAGTGTGGGGCTTTATACGTACCCAGTGTTACAAGCAGCGGATATTCTGCTCTACAAGTATGACCGGCTCTGCTCTTGATGTGTTTTGTTCTTAGTGTGGTTATATTCCCAGCTTTTTGTTTGAGAGAGACTGATGTTATTGTTGTGCAGATCCACACATGTGCCAGTAGGGGAGGACCAGATCCAGCACTTGGAGCTCGCCCAGGACTTGGCCCGCATCTTTAACAACCAGTATGGAGAGTTCTTCCCTGAGCCTCGTGCCCTGCTCAGTATGTTTGGAAGTTCTTGTATTTATCTCATGACACTAACTTCTCATTTTAATCAGTCTGTTTTTCTCATAAAAGTTCACCTGAACACTAACTCCATAAAGTGGAAAAGTACGACCAATTACTCTGTGTCATTCAGCGAACGCACAAACGAGTCAGTGCTCTCAAACGTCTGCTAGAGCTCGCTGCTTTCCTCTCTGTGTGTTTCACGTTCGCACAACTGCATACACTCGCATAATAAGTTGTGCGCACACATGGCAGGCATGTTGGACCATCAGTTTGAGCTACAGTCTTTCATTCTCTATAATTATCACCATCATAAAAGCACAATATGAAGCCAGTCATGTGTGCAATGGCGCTGTGATTAAAGGAAAGTTCTCTTCCTCCTCTATCTGAGTGATGGGGTGATAATGGATTTGGGGGGTTTCCCTATAGTGACTTCACAAAGGACCGGTTCACGTCGCTCTTCTTACATGTGAAGGAAGACTGTGCCTGCATTCTGGAGCCAAAGCTGAAGAAGCCAAACAATATCTGTTGCACTGACACCAAATCAAAGATCCGATCAATAGAGCCCATCTGTGTTGTGATCTCACAAAGAAATGATATTTACACAACCGCATTGCTTTCCTGAGATACTTAATTTCAATCTGAGGAGTGTTTGAGTATGGTCACTGTTTAATGCTAATTTATGAGAATTGCATTCCGTCATTACTTTTGTATTGAAATAATTAGGCAGTATTGTGAAAGGAGCATTTCAGAGAAATATGTATTTTAAACTAGCATGTTTCCTGCACCATTAATGAGCCAGTTAGTTTAAGGAATAGTTAAAAAAGTTAAAGTTTCAATAAAGCAAAATTCTTACTGAACTAAATCTATCATAGTGGTTTCATATGACACACCTTTTGTGTCAATGACTTTCTTTTATTAAGTGAAATGCTATTTCAAGTAGTTTCAATAGTCTCTTGTGCTCACCAAGTATTTGATCAAAAATACAGTAAAAATAGGAATATTGCAAATGAAATCAACTGTTGTAATATATTTAAAATATTATTTATTCTTGTGATGGGAAAGCTGAATTTTCGGCAGTCTTTAGTGTCACATGACCCTTCAAAAATCATTCTATTATTATTTATAATTCTAGCATCATTCTTATCAATGCTGAACACATTTGTGCTGCTTAATATTTTTGTGGGAACTGTGGGTTTTTTTCCTCCAGGTTGCTTTGAATAGATCATTCAAAAGAAAGGTTTATACAAAATCTTCAGTATTAGAAATGTCTTTACCATCACATTCCAATCAATGAAAATCATTGACCCTTAATGTGTCCTTGTTTAATAAAAAAAAATGTTTAAAATGCTTAAAAATAAAACATTTGATGACCCCAAACTTTTGAACAATCGGAAAGACTACACTCTGAGAACTGGTACAGTTTAGTTACTTAGAAAGTTGGTTACTAATATGTACTCTTTTGGTATAAAGGCCAGTGAGAGCCTTTGTGCCTTGTTTTTTCTGTCTGAGATTGCTCGTGAAATGTTTAAATTTTCCTGCCTTTTAACTCTCAGGTGTCACTCGAAAGGTGAAATCTCTCAGGGATCCATCTTCTAAGATGTCCAAGTCAGACCCCCAGAAGTTATCTACAGTCTTCCTGAACGATACACCTGATGACATTGCCCTTAAGATTCGCAGAGCTGTGACTGACTTGACTTCTGAAGTGACCTATGAGCCTGAGAGTCGGCCAGGTGTATCAAACCTAGTCTCGATCCACTCGGCTGTGACTGGACAGAGCGTGGAGGAGGTGGTTCGGCTGGCTAAAGGTATGGACACTGGACAGTACAAGAATGTGGTCGCCGAGGCTGTTGTAGAGAAGCTGCAACCCATTCGGCTGGAGATCCAAAGACTGAGGGCTGACAGAGGCCATCTTGAGAGTTTGTTAGCCAAAGGAGCAGAGAAGGCTCGCGGCCTGGCGGTTCCTGTGATGACGGAAGTCAGAAAACTGGTGGGGTTTTATTATGGAAACTGATCAATCATGAGATGCGACAAACTCTTCTTTGTCTGTCTTAATTCTTTTAGTTTTCTGGTGAAAAGACTTTTGGTAAGTACACCACTGTTTTGCCCAGTACACTCACTATATTGCCCATGTCCGTTCAAATGCTCTGTTTAATTACATCCTGTAGCCTGTACTTTTGATCATTTTCAATTTATTTAAACAAAAATAAACAATCTTATGAATTAATTGGTATGAATAACTTGCGTTGAAAATCCTTTTCAATCTCACCCGTGCCTCAACACACAACTGTTGAGCAGGAGAACCTGCCAGACTTGGAGTTGTGGAAATCTCTTGGCAAAGTCTGCTTAGTTGACCTCACACACGTGTAAGAATAATAATTTAATTGTAGCCTTTTGCACTGTTTTTTTCCCCCCTCTTGAATGTACCTGTGAAGAGGTTTCAAGATTGTCTGTCCATGCCAAGATTGTATGTTTTAAGGAAAGGCAATTGATTAGAAATGGTTCATGGTTTAATGTCTTGATAAACTTAGTCTAAGATTAACCTTTTATCATACAAGATTTTATTTCCATTTATCCCTGAAAAGTTTATAATAGATACATGAATTTAATATACCAGGAGTGTAATTTAGCAGGAATTGTCCCTAATATAAGAAAATTTGTAAAAATTCTTAAAATTCTCAAAAAAAAAAAGGAAGTTTTGCTAATACACTTCTGGCTAATACTCCTGGCATAATAAATTCATGTATTTGTTACAAAATTTTCGTTATAGGTAATGTGTAGGCTATATAAGCTATATAGAACAAAATTTTGAAAGATGCATTGGATGAAAATCAGATTCATAACCCAAGAATGGATTCGTTGTTATAGCCTAAATGAGTGTTAATTAAAATGAGTTATGCTTCATATTTCGAATTGGGACGAATTCAAATCCGAGGTCTTTTTCATAGGCTATACTTAAATTCCGGTTTATAATGAGTTCAGCCGATTCTGCCTACTTTTCGATGAAATAATCCTAAAAGAAGTCATCATAAATCATGAAAACATTATTAACTGTGCACTCATTTTCTCTGATTCTTTTAAAATGCTTTGGAAACGTTTTCATCGTCATACTGCACAGACATGCATTATTCTCATGCTGCGTTCTGAATTCAAGGATATATGGGAGGATTATATGGGGAAGTTTATTCGTTCCACGGGGCAATTAATGATCAGTCCAGCAAAATGATTCTTTGTTTAGGGGTGTGTTTTTTTCCCCCGTTCTCTATAGCCTGTAGGCTGACTAAATTGGGAAGAAAAGGCGCTTGTTATTTGACAGTTTTTTACTCTTTGCTTTGAAAGTGCCATTCATTTTCACCTTTTTCAAATTCGCTATTTTTAGCTGTTGAGTTATGTGTCAGGCTGCCAGAGTTGTATCGTTGTTATAGACTCCATATGAGCAGCTTAATAGAAATAATACGCAAAGTGCAAGCATGCTCACTTGCCAATTTTGGATCAACCTGTAAAATGATAACAAAACGTGTCCGACATTTAGTAGGTGTTTTATCAAAATCTATGTGCTAATCGAATGCAGCGCTCATGGTTCCAAGCGATACGCAGTCAAGTGTGTGTTGAGTTAGTTAATGGCTATGTGATGTCCATGCAAAGAGCCCTTTGAGCTCTGTTTATGAAAGTCAGGGTCAGCCTTTTTCTCTAATTAAGCGTTAAAAATCATTTGAATATAGGCCTAGAGCATTCATTGACGAAACAATGTAATTATATAAACCTGATTATTAGTAGCCTATTTTCTTTAAAAAAAAGTCCGTGTATTTTGGAAACGTTACAGATTCCAGCGAGCATAAAGAGTCCCATAGTGAGACTTACCGCTTCCTCTCTCTTTCTCCAAAACAAACGGTGTCAATTTATTTATTACAGTAGCATACCGTCTAATAATAAAATAACAAATAAAAATAATTCATATTTAAATAGGCCTTATAATAATAATAATAATAATAATAATAATAATAATAAAGGTTTCTTATTAATTTTTGGTGTGACATTCAAAACTGCGTGCAATTAAACTATCCACATTTAATACACACTTTATTTAATGATGATAACTGCATCATGCACTAATAAATCCGTTAACAATTAATTTGAGCAGATATGAAAAAATGTATTGGTTTAGTAGGCTATTCGGAATAACGCACGCATTACAATTTATTAACGCCATGCAATTAGCCTTTAATCCCATCAAAGTTCATCATTAGCCTGCTATTTTTGAAAATGAAACCGTTGAAACGATTTTTTAATGTTTTGAACTAAAATCGCAAATGTCAGATGTTGATTTTAATTTTTACACTCAAGTTAACTCGAAGATGCGGTGTAAATGAGATTGGGCGCAACGCGGTTTATGTGCTCCGACAAATACGCAGTAAAATGTATATGATGTTGTAGAAAGTTATCAGCATACTAAACATAGGAAACTTTGAAAGTCTTTTTACGTTTATTCCGCATTTCTAAATATATTTTCCCTAAAACCGTCTTAATTTGAAATGCCATTTAATTAAGCTTCGCCAGATTTGTTCTAATACAACTACTTTATAGGTCATTACTAATTTCAGGTTTAGCCTGTTGTAGTAGGCTATTTGGCTACTATACGTCTGGAAAACTTTATTTTTGTTTGTTTGTTTGTTTGTTTGTTTTTGTTTACACAATAAGTAAAACATATTAGGCTAATTAATATTTCATATTAATATTGTAGCCTAATGTTTTTAATTGTTTGAAACGTTGAAAACATGAAACACAAAAACAATGAAAAGCATAAATCAATCAGAATTGTATGCTATATATTTTTAATGACTTTAACGTGTTGGCTTCCCATTCATCGCCTTATATTTGACGAAGGTAAAACCTCACGTTGAAGGTGTTTGTGCTTTGTGGAACCTATAGCAATACGCAAGAATGGTGGTGATGGAGTAGGAAAAGCAATCTGTATAAAAACATAAGGCCTTAACTTCAAGGGGAATATATGGGACACTTCTAAGTCTTAGACCATTCTTCCATGTGGTATTTATCAAGTTTGATATTAATCTCAGTGAATTATCGAACTGATAATAAAGTGCATAATCATGCAATCAATCTCATATATATGTCACTAAAAGAGAGAAAATTATATTTTATGCTTATATATTTTAATAATTAGCAACCAACATTTTAAAGGTCAAATAGGTTTACTAGATATTTGACGCTGACCCACCCGGACGAATGATAAAAACTTTAGACAAAAAAAGATGTAGGCCTATATAGTATATGGTCTAGCCTAATTTAGTAACTACAAAAAGTAATTATTTTTCCCCCACTAATGGAGCGAAAACTAATGATTTCGGAACTGATAGCCATTAATCTGCTTGTTAAATCGAATGATGTTAATTCACTGTAAAATGGCCACCTCCGAATTCCAGTTCACCGTTTCTCCACCATTATTTCCCTCCTGTTCCATTGGACAACATATTTTGGTTATTTCCCTTCCTGCGTTTCCCATTGGTCGCTCTGGGTTTGACAAACAGTAAGAGGGTTGCCCTTAACGCTTCGAAAAAAAAAGTTTTCCAGAAGTGAATATCAATCAGAGAGAACTCAACGACAGAAAAAGAGACGTAGTCAAGTTGGACGGAGACGCAAAACTTTGAGATATATTAACAAACTAACTTCTCGGAAAAGATATTCAGCTAAAGTCTCATCGTTGGGAATGGGTTCTTTTATTTTTAAGCGTTTAAAAGACATACATTAGACTTGGGTTTGGATTACCGTCGTCACCGGAGACCTAAATCCACCCGATATAAACATTTTGCGCGTGCGGCATTCCTGCGCCTGCCGCACGGACGGAGTTTCTATTTGTCCTCCGTTGGATTTGCAGTGGGAGAGATGAGTGACAGGAGACGATCCGCTGCCGCGCTGAGTTCACGAGCGCACGCCTTTTCGGTAGAAGCCCTGATCGGGACAAACAAGAAGCGGAAGCTCCGGGGCTGGGAAGAAAAAGAACTGGAGCTGTCTATGGAGAGCCTCGCGAGCAACGAACAGTTGGGAGACGGCGAGGATCCAGCTAATTGTCTGGATATCGATCCGGGTTAGTAAATGATGACATGACAAACTGAATTACCATGCAATCCCATAGCTATAACTTTTGACCGCATTTACAAATAACGTTTGGCACTAGACTAAAATATTTTGACAATTGCAGGCCTATGCAGTTGGCCCAAACATCATTTTAATTCTATAAAGCAATATTTTTATAATAGCCTATGAAACAGCAAACTGTGTGTTTTATTCTTAAATTGCTTTGCACAAACTAGTTTATTATGACGTTTTTTATGTAAGGGATATAATTAAAATAAAAGAAAAATTCATACTGGACAGTTGAATACAACAACCGTGTTTTTTCATCAAGAAAAGATGTCGTGCTTTAATTCATTCTAAGATGCAAGTGAATGAAAATTTGGTGATTCATAAATTGCCTATTCCAATAGATTCGATGTGAGGGCCTAACATATGTAAAATCGAGGTCTTATGTTTTATTATGTCTACAAAATAATATATATTATACACATTAATTGGAATCACGAACGTAGAGTTTAAAACTACTCTGTAGATGTCAGTTTACACATGCCAACCCGTCTCCAAGATAAAAGATAAGCGCTCTTGTGAGTTCACCCGAACGTGAGCTCAAGCACATAGGCTACTGTTACTGTGTGTGTGTATTTCTCGATTTCATCGCTGTAGTTCAACTGTTGCAACGTTAGTCATCACTTCATTAGTCTCGCTTCAGGAACATTTGCCATTAGGCAGACCATTAAGTTCCGCACAACTTCGGGCTGATGACTGATCATTCTGATATTGACGTGGGATTAATATGACTGTTCACCACTTTAGTTCACCACTAAAAATAATGCTGAGCACAGACAAAAGTTAGTTTGGCTATACTGAATCAAAAGAGCAGCTTTATTTCAGAGAAGGAAAACAATTGCAACAGGTGAGCAGTAGCATCGTTATAAATACAATTTTATTAAACTGTCAGACAGCCTTTTAGTTTGCTACTTTTTTATATGTACAAATGAACAAAATCTGAACTGATCTCTGAGATTACGTGGTCACACAATTGTGTCCATGATGTATAAGCAGAAAAAGTTGTCAATTAAAGCAAAAATAATTAAACATCGTTTATTTTATGTCAAATTGTAAACCATTGATGCAAATACACGGAAATCCCCAAAATATGTGTATGCTTATAGGCCTACATTTAAACTTATATTATGTACAGGTTGCATGGTAAATGTTTTGATTCAGATTGAAAATAATTAAATTATATTTTTTCTCTCTAACTGCTTCGTTTTCTCATTTAACCAAACAGAGAGTTTATGACTATAATAAGAAAATAATCTTTGTTGATAGTCAACCAATGTGAATAGGCCTGTTGGTGATACAAAGCGGATGATAATAATAATAACAATAACAATAATAATAATAATAATAATAATAATAATAATAATAATAATCATAATAATAATAAATAACTCAACAACAGTATGATAGCTACATAGTTTCAGT
>JAOTRC010000043.1:19153158-19166330 GCA_027497675.1 Cyprinella lutrensis
TTAGAAAAGGGGTACCCCAGGTATAATATCCCGGTTTTTAAAATCCGGGATATGAGCATATTCGGGTTTTTGCCGGTACATGGCCGTTCGCGACCGGGTTATTGCTACTATCCCGGTTTTGAACGGGTTAGCTGCATGTAAACGCAGTGAATGATGTACCTCACCTAATGCGTGATTGCGTAAGCCAAGGCCCAGTAGAGGCCCAAGAAAGACACCCACTAGGTGCAAAATAAAACAATTTGAAATCAAATTCGTTGGAGATCCTGAAGGGGTGGAGCTTAGATCGACACATTTTACTTGTAAAAGTCAGTCAATAATTGGAGAAAGGTCACCAACAGAGTATCTACAAAGTCTGCAAGTGGTGAGGTGGATGACATGACTAGAAATTAGAAAATAAATCAGCTAATCAGAAAATAAAAGCTAATCTAAGCAAGAGCGAGCAAAAAATTTAAAAAAGCATCTAATTATTTACAGCACTGCCAACGAGGTTACTGAGAGATACTACATGTGTGTGAATGAAATGTATTAGGCTACTCTGCATAGTAAACAAAAAATCACATTTGTAGCCTTTGAGAGTGCTGTTACTCCGACATAAAGGTAGGAGCATTATATCAGTTATTTACAGAAATAACAAGTTTAGTGTGGTTGAATCATGTGGAAGAGAAACACAAGAGGGCAATAGTTTACCAGAAATCGTATCTAACATGGCCATACTTCAAACCAGCTGTGCGGACACTTCCATTTTCCCAATAAAACATCTTTCTTTATATTACCCTTTTTAATTCTTTCAGACTGAATTGTCTGCACTCATTCTGATTTCTGATGGAATGGCATAACATTTGTTAAAGGTCAATATCTTGCCAAAATGAATTATTAAATAGTAATAGTAAAAATGTTTTATACCAGCAATTCAGGTTTATTTTATTCAAACAACACAGATATCATATTTGAGGTAGGCTAACTTAGAAATGTATTATGAATGAAATCTATATTCAGATTTCCTAAATGTAGGCTCTACCTGTCCATTCTGGGTGTGATAGGCTAAGTCATGGTTCATTTTTACAGAGGACAGGCAGAGTTGAAATTTTGGTAGAGCTTTTATTTTTAAGTACTAGACAAATAAATGAGCATAATTATTGAGAAAAATGTCCGGACAGATGGTGATGTGCCAAATTATGAAATCATGCACTCTTCAGTTGCATATCCAGTCATTACTAGAGTTGCACTTGGAAAACAGGTGTTTCTAATACAGAGAGATGTCTCCACGGTCTTCTACCCCATTTCTGATGAGGAGATATGCTATTTCATGGCTGGAACTGAGCACATGATGGGATGTGATCGGAGAAGAAGAAAAATAAAGAGGAACAGAGAGAAAGAGAAAAAAATTTACTCACTTCTGAAGACATCCATGTAATGGATGCTGATTGGGCTTTTAAATCAGTGAAGTCTGTGCCGGGATAATGAGGACCAAAGCCCAGACATGAGAGAAGTGATCATAAATACTGTAAACGTATTAAGATCAGACATATTAAAACCAGATATGTAAAAATTACCAACATCCAGCGTCTTATATTCCTCTCTTCCCACTCCCTCTTGCCCCCATTCGATCCCTTTAAACAGGTGGCATATTTATATGCATCACCACAGTGAAAAGGATGAATTTGAGCCACATGGTCTTCTCTTTCTTCTTTATATCAAAGAGAACAGCAGGATCAATCATTTTGTTTTTACACATTTATTTTTACACATATTGACTTTCAAATAATTATTTTCAGTTTCTCTTCATCTCAAGCTGATAATAAAGGGGGAAATAAGAGGGCATGAGATAGACTGCCATTTGATTAGTAAAAGCTTTTTTTGTAGGACTAGTAATGGTTTTCAGATTGTGAGGATTAGAACTTCATTTTGATCATCTTGCTTTCTGTGTGAAAATGCATATATGGATTAACACTTTTTTTAAGTTATTAAACTATTCAAATATAAAGGCTTCATAAATATTCACTTTTGTAGGTCCATATTTTGATCTGTGATGATTTCTTATCCATCTACTGTATGATATAATTTCAAAACCACAACCAAAAGCAACAAAACATGCTTGATTTTTTTTTTCTCCAAGAAACATAAAGAGGACTTATAATGTTTATTTAATGAGCTTTGTGCTTGGCACTTGTATTTACAGCCTCAAAAGCCTAAAACAACATTTGTTCATTCCTCCCACACTGGTTTTAACTCAACATACACTGGCCATATAATTGCTTAGCATTTAAATATATTCATTTACAAACACTCCAAAGCATATACCTTAATTACCTTGTTTTCCTATGGTTTTTCTCCACACAACAATTTTAAACCTATGTGCTTTACGTGCATTCACTATTGTTTTATGTTTATGTTCCACTCAGGATATGGTTAAGCCATTTCCAAACCAATAGGCAAAGGTTCAGCATTTCAGTAACAAATTGTCAAAAACACACAGAGACCCTGTTATTACAGGAGGATTTAACTTTGCCATCCTGAGAGAGTCCGGTTTCCAACATCGCATCACAACCTCTATGACAAGCATTGTATATCAACAACAAAAACGTCATACTGACAACATTTATTCGTCACAGTTTAGAGGATATGTTTAGTTCTGGCTGATGTCTTTGTTAATGTTTGACAGGTATGGGTCCATTATTGCTGTTATTATTGCACCAAATATGAATCCTCAACAGAATCCATCTTCTAAAAATCAGACCTCATTTGACTAAGTTCAGTTTTGCACATCGTTGAGGTCGGCGGGTCAGCAACAACAACAGTCGAGTTTGAAGAGTCATTTTTAGCTTGTATATCCATTTGCTATTGACTGCATATTATGTAAGAGATGAACACAGGTAACACTTTAATTCCATTATAGTCTGATGAGTTATAATGGCAATGAGATGACAATAAGTCCACACTGAATGGCTGGTGTCTCCAACGTCCTCCAATGTGTCCATCACGATGGTGAAATGCTCATGCCAATATATCAGACATTTTGAATAATAAAACTCTGAAAACCCTGTAACACTGAGCAAAACATTGCAGCAGCTGTTAATGTTTTTTTTGTTTATTTCACTTTTTCAAGCACTTCAAACCATGTGCATGGACATCTGTGAAGAGGAGCCATACTGGCGGCCGTCACAGCTGCCGGCCCCCTGTTGGCTGCCCGCGGGGTTGCTGATCATGTGCATACCGTCCATGCCGCTGTTAGACAGGTATTGACGTTCGGCAAATGCTCCGGCAGAGGAGGAAGAGCACAGTAAGCCACCCTGAGGTTTCTCTGGGCTGGCAGCCAGGCGCGGTGATGCCGGGAAGTTGTATCCATACAGGTTGTAGGGATTGTGAAGGGAAAAAGCGTTGTATGTGCTCTGCTGCACGTGATGATGGCTCCCAGAGAACATATGCGCGGAGGACGGGGATGAGCTGGATGAAGCTGATGACCCAGAGGCGGAGCTTGCCCCTGCCTGCATGACGTACTGTAGCTGGGATGCAGGAAAAGAGGCCAGCTGACTTCCATATGCATCCATTTTACCCCCACCGCTACAACCACTGCTGTTACCAGCAGCCAATGAGGCGTGAGCCCCTCCCTGCATTCCTGCAGCGAGGAGAGAGGAAGTCCTCTGAGGCAAGAAGGAATCAGAAGCCTGGGCGGAGGTTACAGTGCCTCCTGTGGTCTGGAGGCGGCCGTAGGAGCCATCGGCTAGTCCTCCGTAGCCCTGCAGGGCGGCCATGTTGCTTCTGGCACATGCGGGGTACTCGGACAAGCCCAGGTTACACAGCTGGCTCTCCCTGCAGCCTACATTGAAGGTGTTGGGTGCCAGATGGAAAGTAGGAGGGGAACAGGACGGGGAGAGAAGGTGTGTCGCACCGGAGGGAGATGGAGTGCCAGTGCTGGAGGTAGTGGGAGAGGTGCCAGTGCTCCCTCCTGAAAAACACAGTCAGCAAACATTCAGAAACATCCAAACCCCAAAGACACACTGTGGATACACGTTCCAATGCATGAAGAATAAGTGCACACTCAAGAGGAGAACGGTGAGACAGAGCCAGCTCTGAAAACACACACACTGTCCAACAATCACACAGTGCATATCTCTTATTTCATCCCATGGATCACAAGCAGTCGCTGTGGCTCCTCAGGGAGAGCATTTCATCTGGTTACAAGAGAGGCCTGTTCAAACCTGGCAACAAGTGCCACAAATTAACCCATAATGGAGCACATCTCCACAGTGCTATTCAACATAACAAAAACTCTTTAAAATCCATTCTTTAAAATTGTCTGAGATTCCTTTTAAAGGGATAATTTATCCAAAAATGGCAATCGTGTCATTATTACTCATCCTCAAGTTGTTCCAAACCTGTATGACTTTATTCTGTGCGGAACACAAAAGAAGATATTGTGAAATGTCAGTGTTTTTTGTCCATACAATGAAAGCCAGTGGGGTGTGTTGGACACATTCATTGTATGAACAGAAGCAGTTCATAAAATATTATTATTAACAGTTCATAAATATTTTGTCAAATAACTACAAAATTAAGAATTTCCATTTTTAGGTGAACAAGCTCTTTAAGATAGTTAAAAACTGTGAATCCCAGATCATTATAAAAACTGAAGTAACAGAACCCGAACTAACTTTCTTCTTTGAAGACTTACGTTGTCAGTATGACTGATTGGACGAACACAGTATGCAGCCTGTTTAAATAATGGCTTGCCTCACTCTTGCACATCAGTTGGGCTCATATATGCCTGATTGTGCCATTCAGTTTGACCTCAATACACTATATAACAGTATAACAATAAAACACTCTTCTTCACTCCAACAACCACAGTTTCTGTCATTTACATTTTGATTTTCCCTTAAACATCAAAACTAAATAAAGTGTGTAAACGTTTATCTGACTATACAAATGATACAATATTTAATGAGGCAAGTGCTGCATTGTACAGCATTGTTTCACACTGTATGCATCTGGCACCAAAATTCGCAAATTTTGTGAAAAAAGCAGCGTTTAAAGAGGCGATAACCAGAGATTAAACACAGTATGAAAATCCCATTACATGTCTTGTCAGCTAAAACCATCTCAGGGAGACTGTGACAAATGTTGAATTTAAATTTGGCTTTGGTTTGAAAATATGGCTGTCTGGTCAACAGAACACTGGCCTTTTTCTCTCAGTGTGACATGCAGCATTTGGGCATATGTTCATACAGAGGAAAAACAAAATCATTTGTACATATTAACAGTGAATAAGTTAAACACATGGAACTGAATGATAGATAGCAGTGGGATATCTACCACATATTTCTTTATAAATGAGAAATTGGCAAGCACTCAGTTTGTTGTTTTGAAAATGTAGTCTGGTCTATGGCTCGGAACGGGTAAGAAACTAAATAATTCAGAACTCTCTTGGCTGAGGCTTGGGCCAGCTCCATATGCGTTCGATAATACAGCCGAGTCAATTTCTGGTTCACTCAACATGGTTCTGTTCTGTTGGCTAAGGGAAAGACGACCTTTTGGTGATGTCATGTTTTCCCCCTGCATGTTGTCAGGCTGGGTGAGAGAGGCTTCAGCGGTGATTCAAGAACAACTAATTACTCCAATAGATCTGCATGTAGGCCTACTTCTTGAGGGCAATCGGTTTGGGCTGCGGGGGTGGGGGTGGAGGGAGAGTACAAGACGAACCGTGCGAGAACTTTAATTAACATTTAATCTGTTTCGAGAAGTTTGTGATGACAAACAGATGTCTACTCAGACAAAATACCATGCTCACATTACTCTGACTTTATGACCAGAGAAAAAAAATAGTTACATCAGCATTTGATCATCAAGGCAATAACTAGCTGTAAGAGAGTGAACTAAAGAGATGATTTTAGCAATCAAACATCGGTCACAGCAAAATTCACAGGAGGACTTTTACTTTTGAATAATCAAATCCATCCATCATTAATAAAAATATAAAACAAAATATAAAATAAAAAACAAAAATAACTTAAGTGTTTGAAAAGTAGTTGAAACACCTTGTGTGCTATATGTCAAGTCTTCTGAAGTTATGCAATAGCTCTGTGTAAGAAACAGGCTGAAATTTATGATGTTATTTACTGATGATTTATAACGGTCCTGAATACTACTTTACTGGATCACCAAATCAATAGAAAACTTTTCCACCATGCCGGCCAGTATGGATATTGTTTCATTTTCCACTGTGTGAGGCTGATAATAAACCTCTTTGGATTGTAATCCAAATGCATCAGTCATTACATTGTTAATGCAATAGTTTACAGACGATATGCAATGTAAATTGTGACTGCGTTATGGAGGATGATCAGATACTTCTTTTAATTTTATTATTAATTTCTGTTTACTTCGCTCAAATAGTGCGCTTAGCCAGTTTATTGAGTTGAACTGGAGAACTGGATCATTTCGATTAATGAGTTGATTGAAAAAGATCTGATTGAATTATTTTATTATTAAATCACAACTACTGACTTTTAGTAATTTCTGTTATATTTTGAATATATAAATATATATAAAGAGTTCAGATGCAAAAGCCTCTAAATGCCATTTGAAATTTCAAATGGCATTTAGAGGCTTTTGCATCTGAACTCTTTATATATATTTATATATTCAAAATATAACAGAAATTACTAAAAGTCAGTAGTTGTGATTTAATAATAAAATAATTCAATCAGATCTTTTTCAATCAACTCATTAATCGAAATGATCCAGTTCTCCAGTTCAACTCAATAAACTGGCTAAGCGCACTATTTGAGCGAAGTAAACAGAAATTAATAATAAAATTAAAAGAAGTATCTGATCATCCTCCATAACGCAGTCACAATTTACATTGCATATCGTCTGTAAACTATTGCATTAACAATGTAATGACTGATGCATTTGGATTACAATCCAAAGAGGTTTATTATCAGCCTCACACAGTGGAAAATGAAACAATATCCATACTGGCCGGCATGGTGGAAAAGTTTTCTATTGATTTGGTGATCCAGTAAAGTAGTATTCAGGACCGTTATAAATCATCAGTAAATAACATCATAAATTTCAGCCTGTTTCTTACACAGAGCTATTGCATAACTTCAGAAGACTTGACATATAGCACACAAGGTGTTTCAACTACTTTTCAAACACTTAAGTTATTTTTGTTTTTTATTTTATATTTTGTTTTATATTTTTATTAATGATGGATGGATTTGATTATTCAAAAGTAAAAGTCCTCCTGTGAATTTTGCTGTGACCGATGTTTGATTGCTAAAATCATCTCTTTAGTTCACTCTCTTACAGCTAGTTATTGCCTTGATGATCAAATGCTGATGTAACTATTTTTTTTCTCTGGTCATAAAGTCAGAGTAATGTGAGCATGGTATTTTGTCTGAGTAGACATCTGTTTGTCATCACAAACTTCTCGAAACAGATTAAATGTTAATTAAAGTTCTCGCACGGTTCGTCTTGTACTCTCCCTCCACCCCCACCCCCGCAGCCCAAACCGATTGCCCTCAAGAAGTAGGCCTACATGCAGATCTATTGGAGTAATTAGTTGTTCTTGAATCACCGCTGAAGCCTCTCTCACCCAGCCTGACAACATGCAGGGGGAAAACATGACATCACCAAAAGGTCGTCTTTCCCTTAGCCAACAGAACAGAACCATGTTGAGTGAACCAGAAATTGACTCGGCTGTATTATCGAACGCATATGGAGCTGGCCCAAGCCTCAGCCAAGAGAGTTCTGAATTATTTAGTTTCTTACCCGTTCCGAGCCATAGACCAGACTACATTTTCAAAACAACAAACTGAGTGCTTGCCAATTTCTCATTTATAAAGAAATATGTGGTAGATATCCCACTGCTATCTATCATTCAGTTCCATGTGTTTAACTTATTCACTGTTAATATGTACAAATGATTTTGTTTTTCCTCTGTATGAACATATGCCCAAATGCTGCATGTCACACTGAGAGAAAAAGGCCAGTGTTCTGTTGACCAGACAGCCATATTTTCAAACCAAAGCCAAATTTAAATTCAACATTTGTCACAGTCTCCCTGAGATGGTTTTAGCTGACAAGACATGTAATGGGATTTTCATACTGTGTTTAATCTCTGGTTATCGCCTCTTTAAACGCTGCTTTTTTCACAAAATTTGCGAATTTTGGTGCCAGATGCATACAGTGTGAAACAATGCTGTACAATGCAGCACTTGCCTCATTAAATATTGTATCATTTGTATAGTCAGATAAACGTTTACACACTTTATTTAGTTTTGATGTTTAAGGGAAAATCAAAATGTAAATGACAGAAACTGTGGTTGTTGGAGTGAAGAAGAGTGTTTTATTGTTATACTGTTATATAGTGTATTGAGGTCAAACTGAATGGCACAATCAGGCATATATGAGCCCAACTGATGTGCAAGAGTGAGGCAAGCCATTATTTAAACAGGCTGCATACTGTGTTCGTCCAATCAGTCATACTGACAACGTAAGTCTTCAAAGAAGAAAGTTAGTTCGGGTTCTGTTACTTCAGTTTTTATAATGATCTGGGATTCACAGTTTTTAACTATCTTAAAGAGCTTGTTCACCTAAAAATGGAAATTCTTAATTTTGTAGTTATTTGACAAAATATTTATGAACTGTTAATAATAATATTTTATGAACTGCTTCTGTTCATACAATGAATGTGTCCAACACACCCCACTGGCTTTCATTGTATGGACAAAAAACACTGACATTTCACAATATCTTCTTTTGTGTTCCGCACAGAATAAAGTCATACAGGTTTGGAACAACTTGAGGATGAGTAATAATGACACGATTGCCATTTTTGGATAAATTATCCCTTTAAAAGGAATCTCAGACAATTTTAAAGAATGGATTTTAAAGAGTTTTTGTTATGTTGAATAGCACTGTGGAGATGTGCTCCATTATGGGTTAATTTGTGGCACTTGTTGCCAGGTTTGAACAGGCCTCTCTTGTAACCAGATGAAATGCTCTCCCTGAGGAGCCACAGCGACTGCTTGTGATCCATGGGATGAAATAAGAGATATGCACTGTGTGATTGTTGGACAGTGTGTGTGTTTTCAGAGCTGGCTCTGTCTCACCGTTCTCCTCTTGAGTGTGCACTTATTCTTCATGCATTGGAACGTGTATCCACAGTGTGTCTTTGGGGTTTGGATGTTTCTGAATGTTTGCTGACTGTGTTTTTCAGGAGGGAGCACTGGCACCTCTCCCACTACCTCCAGCACTGGCACTCCATCTCCCTCCGGTGCGACACACCTTCTCTCCCCGTCCTGTTCCCCTCCTACTTTCCATCTGGCACCCAACACCTTCAATGTAGGCTGCAGGGAGAGCCAGCTGTGTAACCTGGGCTTGTCCGAGTACCCCGCATGTGCCAGAAGCAACATGGCCGCCCTGCAGGGCTACGGAGGACTAGCCGATGGCTCCTACGGCCGCCTCCAGACCACAGGAGGCACTGTAACCTCCGCCCAGGCTTCTGATTCCTTCTTGCCTCAGAGGACTTCCTCTCTCCTCGCTGCAGGAATGCAGGGAGGGGCTCACGCCTCATTGGCTGCTGGTAACAGCAGTGGTTGTAGCGGTGGGGGTAAAATGGATGCATATGGAAGTCAGCTGGCCTCTTTTCCTGCATCCCAGCTACAGTACGTCATGCAGGCAGGGGCAAGCTCCGCCTCTGGGTCATCAGCTTCATCCAGCTCATCCCCGTCCTCCGCGCATATGTTCTCTGGGAGCCATCATCACGTGCAGCAGAGCACATACAACGCTTTTTCCCTTCACAATCCCTACAACCTGTATGGATACAACTTCCCGGCATCACCGCGCCTGGCTGCCAGCCCAGAGAAACCTCAGGGTGGCTTACTGTGCTCTTCCTCCTCTGCCGGAGCATTTGCCGAACGTCAATACCTGTCTAACAGCGGCATGGACGGTATGCACATGATCAGCAACCCCGCGGGCAGCCAACAGGGGGCCGGCAGCTGTGACGGCCGCCAGTATGGCTCCTCTTCACAGATGTCCATGCACATGGTTTGAAGTGCTTGAAAAAGTGAAATAAACAAAAAAAACATTAACAGCTGCTGCAATGTTTTGCTCAGTGTTACAGGGTTTTCAGAGTTTTATTATTCAAAATGTCTGATATATTGGCATGAGCATTTCACCATCGTGATGGACACATTGGAGGACGTTGGAGACACCAGCCATTCAGTGTGGACTTATTGTCATCTCATTGCCATTATAACTCATCAGACTATAATGGAATTAAAGTGTTACCTGTGTTCATCTCTTACATAATATGCAGTCAATAGCAAATGGATATACAAGCTAAAAATGACTCTTCAAACTCGACTGTTGTTGTTGCTGACCCGCCGACCTCAACGATGTGCAAAACTGAACTTAGTCAAATGAGGTCTGATTTTTAGAAGATGGATTCTGTTGAGGATTCATATTTGGTGCAATAATAACAGCAATAATGGACCCATACCTGTCAAACATTAACAAAGACATCAGCCAGAACTAAACATATCCTCTAAACTGTGACGAATAAATGTTGTCAGTATGACGTTTTTGTTGTTGATATACAATGCTTGTCATAGAGGTTGTGATGCGATGTTGGAAACCGGACTCTCTCAGGATGGCAAAGTTAAATCCTCCTGTAATAACAGGGTCTCTGTGTGTTTTTGACAATTTGTTACTGAAATGCTGAACCTTTGCCTATTGGTTTGGAAATGGCTTAACCATATCCTGAGTGGAACATAAACATAAAACAATAGTGAATGCACGTAAAGCACATAGGTTTAAAATTGTTGTGTGGAGAAAAACCATAGGAAAACAAGGTAATTAAGGTATATGCTTTGGAGTGTTTGTAAATGAATATATTTAAATGCTAAGCAATTATATGGCCAGTGTATGTTGAGTTAAAACCAGTGTGGGAGGAATGAACAAATGTTGTTTTAGGCTTTTGAGGCTGTAAATACAAGTGCCAAGCACAAAGCTCATTAAATAAACATTATAAGTCCTCTTTATGTTTCTTGGAGAAAAAAAAAATCAAGCATGTTTTGTTGCTTTTGGTTGTGGTTTTGAAATTATATCATACAGTAGATGGATAAGAAATCATCACAGATCAAAATATGGACCTACAAAAGTGAATATTTATGAAGCCTTTATATTTGAATAGTTTAATAACTTAAAAAAAGTGTTAATCCATATATGCATTTTCACACAGAAAGCAAGATGATCAAAATGAAGTTCTAATCCTCACAATCTGAAAACCATTACTAGTCCTACAAAAAAAGCTTTTACTAATCAAATGGCAGTCTATCTCATGCCCTCTTATTTCCCCCTTTATTATCAGCTTGAGATGAAGAGAAACTGAAAATAATTATTTGAAAGTCAATATGTGTAAAAATAAATGTGTAAAAACAAAATGATTGATCCTGCTGTTCTCTTTGATATAAAGAAGAAAGAGAAGACCATGTGGCTCAAATTCATCCTTTTCACTGTGGTGATGCATATAAATATGCCACCTGTTTAAAGGGATCGAATGGGGGCAAGAGGGAGTGGGAAGAGAGGAATATAAGACGCTGGATGTTGGTAATTTTTACATATCTGGTTTTAATATGTCTGATCTTAATACGTTTACAGTATTTATGATCACTTCTCTCATGTCTGGGCTTTGGTCCTCATTATCCCGGCACAGACTTCACTGATTTAAAAGCCCAATCAGCATCCATTACATGGATGTCTTCAGAAGTGAGTAAATTTTTTTCTCTTTCTCTCTGTTCCTCTTTATTTTTCTTCTTCTCCGATCACATCCCATCATGTGCTCAGTTCCAGCCATGAAATAGCATATCTCCTCATCAGAAATGGGGTAGAAGACCGTGGAGACATCTCTCTGTATTAGAAACACCTGTTTTCCAAGTGCAACTCTAGTAATGACTGGATATGCAACTGAAGAGTGCATGATTTCATAATTTGGCACATCACCATCTGTCCGGACATTTTTCTCAATAATTATGCTCATTTATTTGTCTAGTACTTAAAAATAAAAGCTCTACCAAAATTTCAACTCTGCCTGTCCTCTGTAAAAATGAACCATGACTTAGCCTATCACACCCAGAATGGACAGGTAGAGCCTACATTTAGGAAATCTGAATATAGATTTCATTCATAATACATTTCTAAGTTAGCCTACCTCAAATATGATATCTGTGTTGTTTGAATAAAATAAACCTGAATTGCTGGTATAAAACATTTTTACTATTACTATTTAATAATTCATTTTGGCAAGATATTGACCTTTAACAAATGTTATGCCATTCCATCAGAAATCAGAATGAGTGCAGACAATTCAGTCTGAAAGAATTAAAAAGGGTAATATAAAGAAAGATGTTTTATTGGGAAAATGGAAGTGTCCGCACAGCTGGTTTGAAGTATGGCCATGTTAGATACGATTTCTGGTAAACTATTGCCCTCTTGTGTTTCTCTTCCACATGATTCAACCACACTAAACTTGTTATTTCTGTAAATAACTGATATAATGCTCCTACCTTTATGTCGGAGTAACAGCACTCTCAAAGGCTACAAATGTGATTTTTTGTTTACTATGCAGAGTAGCCTAATACATTTCATTCACACACATGTAGTATCTCTCAGTAACCTCGTTGGCAGTGCTGTAAATAATTAGATGCTTTTTTAAATTTTTTGCTCGCTCTTGCTTAGATTAGCTTTTATTTTCTGATTAGCTGATTTATTTTCTAATTTCTAGTCATGTCATCCACCTCACCACTTGCAGACTTTGTAGATACTCTGTTGGTGACCTTTCTCCAATTATTGACTGACTTTTACAAGTAAAATGTGTCGATCTAAGCTCCACCCCTTCAGGATCTCCAACGAATTTGATTTCAAATTGTTTTATTTTGCACCTAGTGGGTGTCTTTCTTGGGCCTCTACTGGGCCTTGGCTTACGCAATCACGCATTAGGTGAGGTACATCATTCACTGCGTTTACATGCAGCTAACCCGTTCAAAACCGGGATAGTAGCAATAACCCGGTCGCGAACGGCCATGTACCGGCAAAAACCCGAATATGCTCATATCCCGGATTTTAAAAACCGGGATATTATACCTGGGGTACCCCTTTTCTAA
>JAOTRC010000043.1:19176040-19191374 GCA_027497675.1 Cyprinella lutrensis
TGTCCACTGTGGTTCCATTCACACATTTTTTTTTTTTTTTTTTTTTTTTTTGTGTGAGTCCAGAAACAGATGGGTTTGCTGTTGTGAGTTTGGTTCTAGAGTGCGGTTGTCACTCATGAAATAACCGTATGTGTGAGAACATAAGCTAACATTCAAATACAGGACTGACAACCATATTCTGCAACTCTGTGAAGTGTCCATTATGTCATGTACTGCATGCTAATTTAACGAAACAGCATTTTTCAAAGACAATTTTTGATATACAAATATAATGTCACAATATACAAATATAAAATAATATATAAATATAATATACAAATATTGCATTATTTATTATAAATGATTTATCTGTGCACATCATTTTTATTTTATATTCATGTGCCCTCATATTTAATCAAAATAACTTCCTCTCCCACTTGCATCTATTCTGTTCATGTTTACATGTTTACTGTAGTTAGGGTGAAATATTTTTTACATTTTTTTTTTATTGTTTGAGAAACTGTTTCACTCAGATATGTCACAATAGAGAAGAAAACACTATGCAACTTCTTTTTCCTGCCGACTTTAAGTACGTAAATTACATTGAAGGCTCAGACTTCGAATGGACAGGAATTTTATACATTTTATCTAATAAGTGAAACTGATTTAAACCATTGATAGTTTCTTCTATTTAAATAAAATGTAGACATTCAGGTCAAAGCCATAGGGAAGTGTTTAAAACTTTTTTTCTTGTGGGAAGAGAAGAGATGTTTGAGATAGCAACACCCTCTCAAAGCAAGTGGTTCTGATGAAACGATAAGTCCAGATGGAAACAGCTGAGTCCAGGGCTAGACCGCTTTTTCCTGTGGTTCATACCTGCCGAGTACAGAAACACCCCACTGAGGCACTTCCTCCTCTAATGAGAGAAGTCGGCCTGGCCTAGTCCCATGGATCCTGCTAGTGACCCTGCTGAAACAGATGCGGAATTAAGCATCCCTAAAACCATATGTCAAGTACGAAGACTGTGGCTGAAATTTCAAACTTTCAAAACATCTCTTGCGAAACCTTATTTCTGACGTCCATTTCCCAAAAGCATCGTTAGTCAACTGGTTGTATGTTCTCTTGCTACCTACATAGTCAAGCGATTCTACTGGTTACCCGATACCTAATTCTAACGAACATTCATAACCAGCATCCCAAAGTTGTGGTGTTGGAACTACAGCTCTCGGCCTGTGGTAACTTAGAAGTAGTTTCATGTTAGTTTGACATGCAGATTTTAAATTGATGTTTTTGAGCAAAGTAAGCTAAAATGCTGATGCATGCAGTACATGATATATCCCTGTGTATGTACTATACACACACACACACACACACACACACAAATTGAGACTCATAACACTATTACACCATAACTTGACAAAAAACTAAACTAATTATCTAGTCATCAACTAAAGCTTGTTTTTAATGAAAGCATTTTTTGGGCTAAAGAGGAAATATGAGTTCTGAAACTTACAGGATGTTTTAATAGTACAGTGACCTCTTATATGTCAAAAGATCAAGGACATTTTTCTTTCTCAATTCATTACCCCTTCAAAACTGATAAACAAATCGGAATTGGGCACCAAGACCAACCTGTAAATGCCATCTTAGATTTGTATTTACTGTAATTGTGACTAGCCTTTGCAAAATGATATAGCGAGGATAAAGTATTTGTAGTCAAGTATAAATTGTTTCGTGTGGATGCTCAGTGCACTGACGATTGAGTAAATCCCCAAGCTGTAAATAATATAGGCCTGTAAAAACACCACACAGCTTTAGGCACGCTTTTCTCCTCTCTATAAACCAATGTACCTCCTCAGTCCTCGACTAGGACTCTGTGCCACATTTTGCAGTTTGATTCGTTCCACTCATTATTTTCACAGGAAGTTTGTTTAACGGTCGATAGATGGACAGCGCGAACAGCCATCGTTCAAGCTGCTTGAAAATGCTGAGCTAATCCAGACCCCCACCCCCCACTCCCAACAGTTGTAATATTCTGCCAACACACATGTGTAAAATAAATCACCTTTATAATGCTTGTGTCACATAAAATGTTACTATGATGGCTGGCTTAAGATTGTATTTGTAGAGTTGGAACTAACAGAGGCCATGCCAGTGGCTCCCCACCTATGTTAGCCGCTCATCAATCTATGTGTTGAGGCTTATAGATATGTGTTGGGAGTGTGTCTGAATTCAGGTTTGACGAACAGCCGGTCCATTCTTCTCTGCCCTTCACCTGGGCCATTGCTTTCATGGAAATTTCAAGCCGACATTTCCAAAAAGCTCTATGTTAATCTCCTTCCAGAGCAGGTAAAAATGACATTCTAACATGGTCGCAAAACGCTTTCGTTGCACAACTAATCCATAGTAGTGAGCCTGCTGAAAACTCTCTGGCAGTGCAGGCCTAAAGGTCAGCCAAGATTAAACTGCTGTGCCCTAATTTTGCTATACCTATGGCATGGCAGTGCAGGCCTAAAAGTCGGCCAAGACTAAACTGCTGTGCCCTAATTTTGCTTTACCTATGGCATGGCACAGCCTTTTAGATCTTATACCTCTGGGTTTTTGTTCATACGGCTTTGCAGGGCTACTTTGTGTTTGCAATTTAAAGCTCCTCTAAGTCCATGAAATGTAGGTAGTTGTTAGGGTGCATGATTGCTACATGAAAATACCCCTCTGGGTGTGTGTGTATCTATGTGCCCTTTTGCTTGGCAACCCATGTGCCTCTATAACTCAGGATATTTTGAGTTTAACCCTTAACACCTCAATTACCACAGCAGCGAGGAGGAGGATGACTGGAATTAGTGAGCAGCTTTTGTTTCACGGTGTCACAGGCTTTTAAAGGAAATAATAAACGTCATGGCTAGCTTAGCATCCTCGTGTTACACTCTTGTTTTGTTGGTACAGAAAGCAGGTGCTGAAAGGGTGCAGGAGAGTCAATTGTAAATGCATGAACAGAGAAATTTTCTATTGTGGAGTAAGTTTTAAATGTAATTATATAGATTATAGATATAGGTAAGTGCTCCATTATTGTCTCTTAACCTAATCAGTGTATGTCCTCCATACATTTCTAGCAAGCCAGGTTGTTTGTGGACTAGTTTGAGAGAGACGAAACCAATCTTAATATAGGACTGGCAAGTTTATGTTCATATGTCCCACAACAATTGTACACTAGACTTTTTTTCCATTTCTGTGACCACCCTCCCTCCTCCCAAGCCTTCTTCAGACAGAGGGTTTGCTCAGTAATCCCAAACACCTGCTCCATACAAAGGAATGCCAAGTTAAATTTACTGCAGTAAGGAGAGCCCCAGTGAGAGACACTCTTTTAATTGAAGGAACTTCTCTCTTCCTCAAAAAAAAAAAAAAAAAAACACTCACTATTGCTAATTTATTACTGCCTTTGCATGAAGGAAATGCTTATTTGGCTTAAACAGGATACAGTGTGACTTCCCATTGGAAAAAGAATTCTCTGTTACAATTGGAACCCTGGTTCCCTGAAAACAAAAAAACAAAAAAAAAAACAAAATAAAAATGATTTGCCATGCTTCCGGTCTCGCTGCCCAGTGCCCACGTCTCCTTCAGACAAAATAAGTTGTTGACGTGTACTACAGATTGTGAGTATACTACAGGTTGTGAGTACACTACTTACTCACTAATTACTCACACTAGGACTAACCCCCAAAACATTTAACCCCCAAAGTCTGGTTTGTTTGACTATTGTGATCGTTTCATACTGTGCTCAAGCACGGTTTACTAACCCAGCCCTGGGCTGCTTGGAAGAGGCGAGCCAGAGCACAGTGAGACATGAAATGATGGGTGAATTCTGTAGTGCGTAGGTGACTGGGTTGATCTGAAGAGTGATGGTGAACGGTCCAACGTATCTGGGACTCAATTTCTTTTGGGGCAGGCACATACTGATGTCACGGGTAGAGAGGCAAACCTGTCCTTTTTGGAATGTGGGTCTTTTGGCTCTCCTGGCATCTACTTGAGTTCTTTGCCTGCACGCTGCTCTCTGCAGATGGTGGCATGCAGCGTCCCAGACCCTCTCACTTTCTCGGAACCTATTATTGAATGTCGGGACATCCAATGGTTCCCCGAACCACGGGAACAGTGGAGGCTTGTAGCAGAGCACACACAGGAAGGGAGTGAGTTCAGTGGGAGGCTGTACTCTGCCTTAGTCTAGGAATTGGTTCCAAAAGTTCTGGTTGCCTAACAGGAGCAGAAGGTTCTCAGGAATCTCCTGTATCTTTCTCTCCGTTTGCCTGTTCGAATGAGGATGGTAACCAGATGAAAGACTTACTGTCACACCTTGGAGTTTATAAAAGGCCTTCAATACCTGGGAGATGAACTGAGGACCTCTATCTGAAACAACGTCAACTGTGACCATGGCCAAGGGCATACCCTTGTTTAGAGGAATCCGATGACAAGACTTGGAGAAACAATCAACAATGGCTAACAAAGACTCAAGACAAGGATAAAGTCAATAGAAGTTTCTTTATTTCACACAGGTGAGCAAAATGTAATGCAGGTGAGTGTTAGCAGAAGGTGATTGTAGATTAAAGGTGAAGACATCACTTTGTACTTCAGCTTTTAATCAGATTTTTGGTCCAATCAAATGCTCTCATCTATAGCATCCAGCCCCTTACATTATAAATAGATGCTGAAACTGCAGCTAAAATTGGTCACATGTTCACTCAATTACTATTTTCTACACAGTGAATAGCACATAGTGCACTATAGGGGGTAGGAAATGATTCAGACAGTGTAAATTTGTTTTCAATTGGGGCGAATAACGCCTGATTTCATGTCAATGTCACACAAACAGCCAAGGCGTGCACACATTTTGCTCTTGTCACGAGACATGATAGCACAGAGTGAATCATTTGCACAAAAGTATTGGACCCATTGGAATTCTGCATAGAATGCTATATTTTAAAGCAATAAGGAGGAGATTAGGAGGAAACTGCAGCTTTGCTAAGCTCAACGGCTCTGGTCGAGCTGTGATATAGACTACACGCCGTTGGCTATTTTTAAAAAGTAGGCAGGGGCTGTTCAATATGTCCCACCCTCTCTTCCTGTTTCAGTGCTAATTACGTCAACACATTGAATAATGATGGATGTTTCAGGGCACTTCAGTAGGCTTTTAAGTTTAGGGTATGCAAAATATATAATAGTAAAATGTAACAATTTTAAATGTAATACAAATGTCTTCATGGTGTATATATATATATTAAGATTTTTCACATTTCTAAAGCTTTCTAAATGTGTTCTTAAATATTTTATGTTATAAACCCTGCAAGTATGTCCATATTGTATGTTTCAGTGTATATCACAAAAAATGTGTATAGCACCTATGAATGTTAATGAGATCAGGCTGTTTCACCCCAGACCTCTTAACAGTGATGTGTAAGTAGAGGTATTGGTAAAAGTACTCCTCCTTATATTAAATAGTAAAAAATATATATATACAGTGGTACTTTTTATATGGTATCATCTTCAAAAAATGTTAACTCGCAAGTGATCAGCTCACATTCTCCACCATTTTTATTATCAACTGTTTGAACCACCACTTAATTAAGTTGGCATGTAGAGACTGTCTGTGTCCAGCTCAGCCTATGTGGTGGGTGTGTAGCTGTACACGGTCCAGATTTTTACTGCTGTGCCTTGGTCCTAATCCATTTAAAGCCAATTACAAGGCTATTACAGCAATCACCCTCCCAAAAATGACAATGGAGTTGGTATGATAGAGAATGGAAACAATGGCAGCCATTTGCCCTAGTGCTGGTCTTTCCAGGCTCGGCAAAACCAGCATTATGTTGGCCGGATGTCTCGATCACTGCAAGTGATGATGGATACAATTAGTGTTGAGCTTAGACAAGAGTATTTAGTTGTTGACTGACATCCTCTGAGCCTGGGTGTGAGTTTAAGGCTTTTGAGCTCAACGTTTCAGGGTCTTTTCAGTGACTGTTTATCCAACAAAGATTAACATTTTAACTAGATTGCTTTTGACTGGAGAAGGATATGACGTGTACAATGTATTTGGATGCAAATTAAATATTCAGGTTTAGCATTAGGTTTAATTTATTGCATGCTAAAAGTGTAAAAAGTAGGTATTTGCTGATGTTTTAAATTTGCTCCATGAATTGTCAAGACTTATGTTGAGAAAGAGGCTCAATTCTTGTCCTTAAGAGATCAGGAACTGGTTTATTCTTATATGTTTGTCAGGACTTGACTGAGAAAAAGAGAGAAAGATGCAGGCAGGAAGTTTGTGTTTGTAACCTTTGCAGTGGTGGTAATGAAGTAAAAATACTTTGTTACTTACATTAGTATGTTTTATTTGCATCTACTTTCACTTTTACTCTACTACAATTTTATAGACAAAGTTTACTTTTTACTCCGATTCATTTCTCCATGCCCGGCTTGGCTTTCCAAACCAATGAAAAACATGTTTTTCTTTTGAAAAGAAAAAAAAACACAAGTTCCTTGCCAGCATACGCTCAGATAGCAGTCAGTTTGCCATTGCAGCTCTCGCTGCCAGCAATCATCCTAAGATTTCCGAGTTTGAATTCACTAGTCAAGGGAGATTAATATCGGCTGAAATGTCTTCTTTGCCTGCCACGGAGGAATTAAGTTTCAGCATTCAAATCTTCACCCTCATATCTGAGAAAACATTCATCAAGTTGTAACTGGCTGAAAGGCACTTCTGCCTTCGCTTTGAGGTCGTATATCTGCTGGAACCACACTATATACGTTTGCTAGATCGGGTCGCGTTTCTGTAGTTCGAATGAGACATAAGAAAACTACAAATTTGACTTGCTTTATGGCGAGCGTTACAATTGGACATCATTCACTCTAAAGCCAGCGCTGGATAAATAGTGGATAAACAGTGAGCATGCGTGCGACAGTAGGCTGTGGTAGGCTAAATTATTTATGACAGCGGAAACAGTGCCGCTTCTAACCTGTAGGGGGACCGTAGATGAAAAGTTCTTTAGTTATTCTTTAATGTTACTATTGTTAGCCAAGTGATTTCAAATTGAAATGTGCCTTGTAAACAGCTAGCTAACAAATACTTAATTGCAGTATCTAATCTTATGATTTGTTCAAATAAAACATTGCATATCACTCCCAAAACAATTGATCTGCTTAATTATTGATATTTACAGTTCATTCGAATATTTACTTTTTACTTTCAGCACTTAAGTACGTTTTAAATCGGATACTTTGAATAGAAGATTTTCTACTTTTACTGGAGTATTTTTTTTTTTAATTTAGGTATATATACTTTTACTCAAGTATAACTTTTGAGTACTTTTACCACCCCTGCATGTGTTGTGGCAAGATGTGTGTATATTTGCAATATGGTACACACACAACACCAGGCATTCACATCATCACACAGCACAGGTGTATTTAATTAGGCAGGAAGCAGCCCCTGTGACATTCTCCTGCTTATTTATGATGTGTCGCGTCGAATGCAGAGGCCAAAAAACTGATGAGGTGGAAGCCCCCATCTAGGAGTTTGTTACGAATTTATTTCAAGCCATAATTCTTCATAGCATTTATGTCCCACTTTAACTTGAAGGAAGCAGCAATTAGTTGAGTCTCTAGACTTCCGCTGCGTGAGGCAAAAAAAAAAAAAAGAGTTTCTCTGTAAAGTCTGTCCACATTAACAGAATGGCTCTGTTGGATTCTCATTTCATTCGATTGTAGTGACAATGGGTGCTTTTTTGTTTTTTACTAATTTCTTTGGCTTCTACATTGGATGTGACATGTCATAAATAAGCAGGGAAATATCACTGGGGCTGTTTCCTGCCTAATATACAGTATATCTTTTTTATGTATTAAAATGTTTGTTATTATTAATTAATGTAATCATCATCATTACAAACACACTATAGCAACTGTAACAACTGTTCGTTTTTGGAAGGAAAAAAACAACATTTAGTCCACAAAACTAATATTGTGAAATATTATTACAACTAAAATAGCTGTTTTCTTTTTCAACATACGTTATTTTCTTTATTCCTGATGGCAAAGCTACATTTTCATCATAATTACTCTTGAGTGTCACATGAGCCTTCAGAAATAATTCTAATATGCTAATTTTCTGCTCAAGATACTGACTGACTCTTTTGATTTTTAATTTAAGTTGTTGATAATCTTTCTCTTTGTCCTGAATAAGGTTATATACTTTAGCATTTTCTTGACCAAATGTTTATGATTCTTCAAACTCTAGCTGAAGTTTTATGTCACATCATATTGTAGTATATTAGTTATTACAGAATGCGAAGGCCTATCTCATTACCATGATCTTTGTTAGAGAGTTACAGTGTGTGTGGCAGCAGTGGGGGATATTTGAAGAGTTCAGATGCAAAAGCCTCTAAATGCCATTTGAAATTTTCTTCTAAAATGATAATTTTTATCAAGTTTGCATATTTAAGTTCAGTAATTTTACTTAAATGACAATGAAGATTACCTATTAATTGTCATTTAAGTGAAATTACTGAACTTAAATATACAAGCTTGATAAAAAGGTCATTTTAGAAGGAAATTTCAAATGGCTTTTAGAGGCTTTTGCATCTGAACTATTCCTATACGTAAATAGGCGCAATCTAGGGGGTTATCGCATATATTACACATATGGTGTGAGCAGTGAAGTCGCAGCTCGACGATCGGACCATATAGTGAGCACATAAATCCTGAACTTTGACTTTGCATCGCATGCGATTTACTCGTTGAGTGTTCGTAGGCCTAGGTACCTTGCTGAAATCGCACAGTGTATGCCCGCTTTTACTTGAGGTCCCAATCGTAAGCATATATAGAGCCTCTATTTGTGCAACAGTGGCTCAATTACTGAAACAAAAGAAAAATTAAGAAATATTACTGAAATATGAAGAAACAGCTTGAGCCAATCCCATATGAAGGCATCAGTCAGGCGTTAAATTCTTTCTATTACTTGAACATACAAAGAAAGGGTGTGAGCGGGAAAAACAAAGATAAGCTAAAGTAAACATTCTTCCACATCTCATCATACAATTACGCCAGCTAATCCTCTCCCAGATGGTCTTTTGGCTTGCTTGCTTGTATGAAGACTAAACCTTTTAGATTAAAACCGAGCCATAACCAGTTCAAGAGAGGAAAAAGAAAAGCAACCATTAGTGTCTCATGAAGTTTTATTTGGCTTTTAAACAAAAAAGGAGAAAAGTTAGTCTCAGTATAAATTGCCACTTCAGAATAACTTCACATCAAGTCAGTTTGTGACCAAACAGGAGAAGATGCAGGTTTGGGGTTGTGAGGTGGAAAGGCTTGATCCTGAGGATACTTGGGCATGAATGGGTATTGACCGTGAGGACGTACAAAAGGTTTAGGGCCATAATACTTTTGGTACCTTGGAGGATAATCTATGAACTGGTCTAACTGGGCAGCAGTGGGCGGGGTAGGTGGAGTTGTTGCTTTAACTGGGTTCTCGAAGGGGTACATGTGTGGAGGAAACATCGGGTACTTGGGCTGTTGACGCTGTGGTACCATGAACTGGTCTAACGGGGCAGCGGTGGTCGGGGGAGGTAGAGTTGGTGCTTTAACTGGGTTCTTGAAGTAGTGCATGTGTGGATGAAACATCGGGTACTTGGAGTGACGCTGATGTCCTCCTGGGAAACCTCCAGAATTAGAGTGATATGCATCCAACATTGGCCGGGGATACATTTGAGGGAACATTTGTTGGTTGCCAAATGGGTCCAGAAGCGGACCATCGGTTATTGGGGCCAGCATTGGTTGTGTCCAAGGACAAGAAAGAGTCAATTGCCGGTCACCGTACATCAAATGGAGCTGCATGTCGGTATCCTAAGGAAGACATTAACCATCAACTAGCATACATGACGATAAATCAAACAAGTTGACTTGGTTATTAATACCTTAATGTCCCAACAGCGTCCTATAAATGGTGCAGTGACAACCAGTGTACCGTCAACAGACTCCAACATGAATGAGCATCTAGAATATGCTAGAAGCAGAGGCTGCCATGATCCATCAACTAAGAGGAAAGAAGACCAGAAATAAAGCTAAATCACCTCTTAAATTAAAATCAAAGAATTAGGAGACTCGCCTTTAACTTTAACATCATCTGGTCGGACGCCAAGTGAGATAATCATGCCAGAAGGGGAGCAGGACACTATAGGGAGGGGAGGACTCGCAGGACAAGACATTTGCACTGGAGCCCCCATTATAAAGAGTGGCAGAACATAACGTCCACCCTGTTAGGAGAATTGGGAAGAAGTGACAACCATTCATTCCAGGACCCAATGTTCACTTGGTTGGAGCAGAGCAACAGTGCACACATCTTTAGTACGCACACTAACCTGTTTTCTGACATGACAGCCCTGGTATGGAGCACCAAGAGAGACATCTCTGCGCGCCCGCTTCAGTGAGAAACCACAGCTGGCTGGCATCTCGGACAGAGGCACTGGTGACTCAATTCCTGATCAACAAATGCATGCATTAAAAAACACAAATCCAAAACAACTTACCTCGATCAACCAGAAAGTATGGCAAATTTGCACGTTGGAATGTTTGAACCCCCAGATCTTAAGTTCTCAGACTTATTCAATTACATTTCTAAATACACAGTTATACAATTAATATAAATACAAATCTCAGGAATATAAAACATTTGCCATAAGCAAATCATGCACATTCTTCGACAACCACATACATATTCATTGGCATTAATGCCACAGCTTAATGGTTAAATTAATTTATCACAGAGAAATTTAACATGCAATATGTTAAGTTATTAGTGCAAGTAACATGAAACCATGAAGGGAATGTGTGGTGGCAAACAAATCCAAAGCAACTTACCTCGATCAACCAGAAAGTGTGGTGTCCTTGATCCTGGAATCCGCAAGGTCATTGAATCGTTTCCACAGTACACAGAAGGACCCAGACGTCGTAGCTTAGCTTTAGCAAGGCGGAATCGCTCTTAAAAATAAAGTTACTTTGTAATTCCCAATTTAAAAAGCAGGTCCAATTTTAAAATTATGATCTCAAATTACCTTCTTCATTTGACCGGTATTCATGAGACTGTTCTGCTGACCTAAGCCCAGATATTTCCATTTCTTCTTGAGATAATACACCTTGAGCACCAATTAAAAGTTTGCCCGAACGGACTGTGTTTTCAGAGACCGCTCCATAAGGAGCACCCATTTCAAAAAAGGACTCAGGACCGGCCCTTAAAGAAGAACTCAACGTGGTCACAGACATTATGAAAAGTAAAATGCCCATCGTCCAAAACATGGTGAGTTTGCTGTACTATTCAAGAGCGCACTCAAATACAGCTACTGAAAGAATGTCGACAATAAAAGAAGGGACATTAAATTATTTGTTCTCACTTTTAAATCACTCGCTGAGACAGGTTGACCAATCAAAACTGTTTCTCAATCAGCTTGTTGTTTTCACCTGTGCCTCATTAAGCTGAGAGTTAAGGGGCTGCATTGGAAAAGCACACTAGCATACTGCAGAGTATGCTATCGAAAATCCAGTCAAGTGATGCTTAAATTAAGAACATTTGGTGTCTTTGTTAAAGGACCCAATCACTTTATTTATTATAATGCATGATTCAGTGGTCAAACAGAAAAAGGGAGCTTTTAAAAAATGTATTTTTATCCATTACACTAATTAAATAATAGAGACAAGTGTGTCCATTGTCTATTTAAAAATGTAAATCTGCAGTCAAAAATAATATAACAATCACATTACTTAAATAGCTAAGGGATTAATATTTCCATTAAATATGTATAAATCTACTATTTTGCATTTGGAAATTGCGAAACATATTTCTCTCCCACACTTTTCTAATGGTCCCTGCACCAGTTGTTGAACCGATTTCACCTATCTTATCTTGAATTTTTTTTTAAATCGGATCAGTCTTGGTTTTGATCTGGATTAAATCGTGAGTTTGAATTAACAATTTTAGTAAGACTGGGATAGCTTTTTAAGACGGCATATTAAGGCCCCCTTTTTCACAAGATGTAGGCTAATATAAATCTACGATATCCCCCCCCCCACACACACATATATATACTATATATACTGTATGTCTATGATAGGAACTGTCTTAACGGTTTCAATAACAGCATGTTAGCCGATCGCGAGCATTAACGTGAATGACTGATATAATGGTAAAGCTTGTAATACAAATCGTCCCCCATCCTTTATCTTTACTTAAAATAGGAAGGATCACAATCTGAATTAATATATCCAGTTTTAATGGCCCACAACTGGTTAACAGAGGCTAAGACTGTAATAACGCGATTTAGCCAATTAGCTGCTAGCTCAATAGCATTTAGCCTACGACTAACATACAGAGACCTCTTATAAAACACAAAACGATGTATTTTGAACACCCTGTGGAAAATGTATAAATCAATAACAAAACAGGTTTTGATTTTGAGGAGCAAGTTAATCCAAATAAGTCATCTTTAATGAAAAGCATTTTATAAATCCCATTTAGACCTCGGAGATTTACGAACATCCTGTTCCTTCCTTTGAAGTTATTAATCACATATACATGCTATATACCACATTAAATAAAGCATAAAATAATTAAAATACCATACACCCTAAAAGGTGGGATATGTGAATTTCTATTTTGACTTTTTCCAAAATCACTCGAAATTCTATTTCTAACCCACTTACAGCCACTGGGTTTTGCAGATGATTATGCGTCCTTGGAGGAAGGGGCAGCGTTGGATGAAAGCAGGTGACATTATGAGTTGTGTACTTTCAAAATCTGCCGGCCGTTTTACAAATAATTGCCTACTTTTGAGTCAAGCAGAATCATTTTAATACACAAAAGCATTGCTCAAAATGATAATAAAGAATGAAGGGAATAATGATCATAATATGGAAAGCTTCTTTTAATGTAGTACGACAGAAAAATTGAATATGAACTGAACATCTTTTTTCATTACAAAAAAGTCATTGTGCATATGTACACCAATTCAAATAAATAAAAAGGATGAAAAATACAAAATAACAGTGATACGAAGCCCACCAATGAGCAGAAAAAAATACAACCAAAACCAGCTAGCTTATAATAACTCCCATTAAACAAAAATATTTATCCAAATACAGTGAGAAAGACACATTCTGTGACTGTGCATTAATGTCGCTCAAATGACTTATCCATTTATTTTGGTAATGACATCAGCCTTTATCATTCATCTGGCTTGATCCGATTATAATATCCAGTTTTCTCCTCATTAGTGGGGAATGACTTCTTTATGAGATTACCCTCTTTCCTCTGGTCAGTGCTCGAACACAAACAGCAGTGCACATCGAGAACAGGTTGCATTTAATATGGCAGTGCTTTTACTTTTCTGATAACATGACAAATGTGTGCCTTTGTAACAGTGTGCACTGAGCTATTCTATATTGTTCCTCATTGTTTTTATTTCAAAATGACCAAAGGAAAAAATGCGTATCAAACCACTTTTCTAAACGTTACAAAAAGATGACAGTACCACAGCCAGCTCATTTAACAAATGTTTACATCTCATTGAAATCTAATTTACATGTATTTACAAATGCACATTTTATAAATACGTTCTCTGAAGTCCCAAGGCATCCCTTTTCCAGTTGGTTTGGACAACAATTGCTGACAGTTCATATCTGGAGGTTAACAAAAAATGTACCATGTACTACGCCACTCAAACCAGTGGCCAAATGACATATTTTTTGGAGAAAAGAATGTTAGCTTTAAGGTTCTGAGTGTTTGGAGTAAAAATATAGCTTTATAAGACTCACGTATAAGAACTCAGGTTCTGAAATTTCTCACGCAGGTTTTTAACCAAACTATCCTGACTGTTCTCCGCTTTTTCAAATGGGCATGTTGGGTGACCTCCATCGATCCATGCACTTAAGTTTTGCTCTTTAAGTTCAGATTGTGAAACAGCATCCCATTTTAGTTGATTCTCATTACTATCCTGACCTCTTGATGCCCTTAGGGTATCTTGGTTGGACAGGGAATCTAGACCAGGGTCAAAAAAGTCGTCCGGTTCCTGAAATGCATGTGATGTCCCCACATCAAAATCTAAAGTTTGAACTCTACACAGCGAAGGCAAACCTTCAACTTCAATGGTCTTGCTGGAACATGTAGAATCTGTGGATGTACTTCTCTGCACGGTGACACTGTAGGAAGGGGATGAACAAGACAAGGAACGTGATGCTCCGGACTTCTCCGATGTCTCTCCGTCATCCAGAATTCTCTCTGGAAAAGAGTTACTGCGACCCACTGGGACCGGACGAGAGAAAGCAGACACGTCCTCCCGGCTATTATATTTGGAGCGTAACTCCTTGACATCTGGCCAGTGAAAGCTCTCTGTTTGTACTGGACTTTGTGGTCTCTGGGCATTTAATCGGCAAAAGTATGGCAATTGAGGACTTCCAGGAGACTGTGGACTAGTAGTCTTAGAGTCCGGGATAATGTCCAGCTCATTCGAGGTCAGCGAGAGTGTCCGGTCAGGCATGCCTACGCACAAAAGAGCAGTGGTTACAAGATAAGGAGGTTACACTATGCCAGAGAACACCACAAATCCATTGATTTCTAAAGGGAATGGTGCGTCGCAAGGATGTGGAGGAACTACACAAGGGTTTGATCAGGCATGCAATCCAAACTCTGATTGAGGAATCCATTGACCAATGAGGATTTCAGATAGGAAAGTGCACTTGTGCTTTCGGAAATCCAGTTCACTGGGTGCTTCTCATTTCTAATTTGTGCATCCTCGTTTTCTTTCCTCGCGTCTTAGCTCCACCCCATGGGATTTGAGGGAAGGATACACCCATGCATCCTCGGGAAGCTTCCTCGCCTCCTCACGGTGCAATTAGAGAATTGAGAAGTCCTTCAAGATGGCTGAGTTCGATCAGTTTTCCGGGTCACAGGCTGAGGGACGGAAGAACGAGGAAACGAGGAAGCATCAATCTGAGTATTGAGAAGCACCCATTGTATTCCCACAACCTAAAAATGGATCATACACACTCCTATCCATCAGAGCCATCTCTATGGGCCAGTTGTTCAAAACATTTAATCTGGATCAAAATGATCCGGATTTGGAAATCCTATTTTTTCCTATCCAGGATCAGGTAATTCGTCCTACTTTTATGCCGGTTTTTCAAAGCAACATCGGACTGGATCAGCCTGATCCAGATACACAGTTTTCAAGATTACCAGTGCTCTAAATGGGAGAACATATCACAATGTGGACCATCAACTATGTAAAGAACAGGTTGAAGAGCCAACATGGGGTCACTGTAAGTGTTTCTTATT
>JAOTRC010000043.1:19225363-19249550 GCA_027497675.1 Cyprinella lutrensis
GAAAATTGCTTAGCTTTTATTTATTTGTGTGTGATTTCAATAAATATTTGAGTGATTCCATTTCCGATTTATTTTTTCATTTGTCTTTATGGTCCCATAACTTATTTTACATTCAGGTGACATCAATGTAACACAAATATTCTGAAAGTTCAATTTGTCCTGAAAAAAAGAGGTGTGTCAATTGTCTATGCACCAAAGGGTTGATGTTTTACAAGCTTTTTTAGTAAATGACACCAGATGGAAAATTTATTGTAAAAATACCCTTAGGTCTCAGAGGGTTAACATTGTTGTATATAAAAAGTCATTGTTCATACCATATTCAGTCGTCAGTGTCTAATTACCACACTGGGCCAATGTTGCAAATCTGCAACATCCCAGAATGCCTTGAGTGAAGGTCTCTCTGAAAAAAGGTCAGGATTCTATTGTACTACCCCATATGATAATTTTCCCCAAATATCAGATTTTCCCTGTTACTAAAACTTCATTTGAGCCAATAGCGTTTAGTTTATATCACAACTCAGAGTCGTTGAGTTTCCTCCTGATCTCTAAAAGTTTCTCTTCCTAATCTCCTCCATATCTCTTTATAATACAGCTTTCTGTGCAGAACTCAAACGGGTCCGATACGTTTTCTGTTCTGTTACGACTCAATCACATGATCCGCTCTGTGTGTCTGCGGCGTTACACTTGACACAACCTTAAACCAGACTTCATACGCCCCAATGGACAGCATATGAATTAGGGCTGGGTAATAAATATCGATTTCCCAATATTAATCGATTCTCATTTTTACGAATCGATATCGATACTTAAATCTCAAGAATCGATTAGTCGCCCTGTTTCATTTGAATGAATGGAACATTGAATCGCGGCTGCGCGCATCCAAAAAAAATCGCAATGATCTTTGTCCTTTGTTACTATTGATATTAAACAAAGTCTCAATTTTCAAGTTACGTCCATTTTCTTTAGAAATTCAAAAAGATAAATGACGTTTTGGCGCTGTGACGTGAGCTCTAGAGAAGTAGCAGCTCTGATCTCTATTCCGGGTTAATAATACCAGTCACAGCGCCAAATAAACACGAATGAGCATCTGAAAGTGTGTTAAAGATGGAGTACAACTTATCGAAATTCGTATCATGTCACATTGATTCGCTCAATCAACGTTTCAACCGTGGAAAGACGTCAGGTAAACAGCTTGTAATCAATGTCATGTATCGTCATATTTACCTCAGAAATCCCACATAAACTCGTTAGTCAGCTAGAAAATATAACTCTAGAGAGGAGCATTTTGCTAAATATATACACCATATTACATATGCAATATAATCTTAATGTTCTTCAATATTTAATGCATTTGAATAAATCTGGCAACTGTTTATGACAGTCACCGTTTAAATGCTTATATTTCATATAATCTTCTTATTATAAAAGTGTAATTTAAGTGTTTGTATAGCCACAAAACAGTTCGTTATTACCTTCATATTAGGCTTATGAAGCCTAGTAGGCTACAACTAGACTCCCATAGTTTACAGCATCAGTTAAGAGATTTGATTCCCTTGAGAAATATTGCCATTTATTGTAACTGATATCCAAAATATTTGGAATCGAATCGAAATCGAATCGAATTGTAAGCTTGTGAATCGAAATCGAATCGAATTGTAAAATTTGTCTCAATACCCAGCCCTATTAATTATAATAAAAATGTTTCTTGGGCACCACATCAACACATTGGAATGATTTCTGAAGAATCATGTGACACTGAAGACTGGAGAAACAATGCTGAAAATTAAGCCTTTTCAACATAGTTACAGATATGCCACTTTAAAAGTTCCTCATTTTGTTATGGAGGTCTCCCACAATAGGTTTTACGTCCACCCGAAGTAAAAAAAAAATAATGTGTGTATGTACACACACACACACACACACATATATATATATACATATATATATACATATAAACATATTATATACACACATATTATATATATATATATATATATATAGCTTTCCAGCAATCCTAAAGATCTTGGTTAGCTTGGTTAGCTTAACCCCTCTTTTTCAAGAGTCTCCTCTGATCTGATTGGTCAGATGGCTCATTTTGGTGTGATTGGCACATCGGAAACTTATCGCAATTGCCGTATTTGAATTTCCTTTGGATGCATATTGGATTTGCTTTTGTAGCACAGACAACAGCTTCTTCTTAGCATGACAACACAAACCAAACTCTCCCAGGCCTCAGCTACAACTACAGTGTTTGAGGGCGAGTCAAAGTCAAAGTTGTTTCCAGGCAGCCTTTTGAAGATTATAGGCTAGCATTATGCACATTTTTACAAACTGGTGTAGATTCATGCAGGAAGACTGAAGTTACCGACAACTCGTTTCAGACATTTCAGAACCGGTTCTTTTGTGGGACAATGACTTTATTTATCGTTCTCTTTGATCTTTGAAACTTTGCACATCTTTTACATTCACCAGCAACTATATTATAGACTGCATGAAAGCATAAAGGTGATGACAGGGCAACTTTTTAAGCAATGTTGCTCGGAAATCTTGCCGAGCGATTGTTGCTTGGGCACTTTCCCATTGAAAATGGGCAATACATTTCTATCTGGATAATTTAGATTGGTTGTGGGCCCTGTGTCTCATCTGGTTGCATGTTGACGGCAACATTGCCCAGCAACTTTGTACAAAAATCATCATCTTAAAGGGTTAGTTCACCCAAAAAGGAAAATTCTGTCAGTATTTACTCACAGTCATGTTGTTCCAACCCCATAAGACCTTTGTTCATCTTCAAAACACAAATTAAGATATTTAAGATATTAAGATCACTCCTGTATACTAGTCCATAGGCTTCTTGAGGGAATGACTTGCTGGCCTCGAAAAGTCATTAAAGGACATCATTAAAATAGTCCAAGTGACTACAGGGGCTCAATCTTAACTTTATCAAATGACGAGAACATTTTTGCGCGCAAAAACAACAAAAATAACTACTTTGCTCACTTTGGTTTACATACTCGGCGGGCCTAGTGAGTCAGGCACCTCCTCAGCAATGTCGAGTGGGTATTTTTTTCCCCATAGCATCAACTCCAAACGAGAAAGGGAATGAGATGTACCATCTCATTGACATGCATCAGGTTACTTGCATGTCTCCTTCAGACAACAGAGTTGATGACATTTTGCAGGTGCCCTCTTAATCTCGCATTCATAATGTCATAGACTGCTGTCGGCCTACAGATTTTCTTATACATCTTCAGACAACGGTCACTCTGAGGGTATTCCCCATAGCATCGACTCCAGACAGAGCGTGTTGTTCTAGCATCGACTCCAGACAGAGCGTGTTGTTCCACTTCTCAGGAAAACAGGGTTACAGTAATAACTGTAAAGTAATAATGTTTTTCTTATCTCAAAATCTTTCAAAATCTGCTATAAATAAGGCCATAGGGTGACAAAAGGTTTGGGAAGGAATTAATTATGTCAAGAATGGCAGTTACATTTTATTTGTGATTTCACTGGACCGGAAAGCAGGGTGAGTAATACAGGTAATTGCTGGAGCTGTTCTGTGAACAAGTGAACGTGTTGCCTTTCTGCTTCTATCTATCCAAGAAAGAAGAGAGCAATATGTTTCCAAACTTGCATTGGAGGAAGCAACTTTTGCTGATGTGATATATGAGGCACTTTCCCCTTGTCTATTCCAGCCCTGTAGGAGGCAGTTTCATCCCTCTCTGCTGGGGATCTCAGATTTATGGAGCTGAAACTGTATGCCTGTATATATGCTTTTCAGCCTGTGCTCCCTCTCTATCAACATCAATGTAGTTTATATAAGGAAGCGAATCATATTTATTTCTTGAAGCAGTTCATTCACCATGGACACATCGGGCAGTTCTCCAAGCAGGCGGGGCTGCCTTTTACAGGCCATATCTGTATTTCTCAATGGTTTACAGCGAAATTTCTCTATTTGTGTAAAATTACCGACTGGTTGCCTCATTTGAACTCCGGATGTCTCACTGGCAGTATTGGATGGAAAAGTTGGCCAGCAAACATGATCATTGCAAGAAGCTCTGATCACCCAAACATATCTCTCTCTCCTGCGGTGCATCTGTTTCTGGACGCATGGTTCTCTTGCAGTGCTCACCCTCCTGTAGTTTAGTCATAAACTAATATAATATCTTTAGCATGCCCTGGGGCCGGGGGGCTACTGCCTCTCAAGGCTGCCGGTCGAGGATGTGTCCAACTGCATCCGTAAACAGACACCCGACTGAGCGCACATCCTCGGTCCGGCAATGTAAACACACTGGCACTGAACGCACTCAGAGTAAAATGAGAACAGTACATTATCCCGCACACACGAGAGCAAAAAATGTGTTTCTAAGTAGTCGGCCCTCACCTTCTCCCACCCTTTTCCTTGTTCTATCCGTCACTGCTCCCCAAAGCTGTATATAAAATCCTTCACTCCATATCCATGCTGTAATGCTTCGATTCTCAAAACATCCATTCGCTTATGTACGGTGGTACTCAATTCTGAACATGAAACCCATGGATAACAGGATCCATCTGTAACATACTTTGTGTGTGTGTGCTGTTGAGATTGTGAGTGCAGAATCAATGTAAAGACATTGTTCTAAATCAAAATGATTCCAATTACAATGCATCGTAACATCTAGAAGATATTTTTGATGTTCTGATGAGAAGTATGTGGAAATTCTGTCTATAAGTGTGTCTTTTTGACCTGCTTACCACCCCTGCTGTGTGTGCATGGTATCCTCCCTCCATTTATCACCATGCAATCCCTTGAGGAAATGAGAGGCAGGGAGCAGCTCCCTCGGTGCAGGGGAGATATATGGTTAGCTCTTCCCAGGCAGACAGCTTCCTCTTCTGACATATGGATAGAGGCAGGGGCCCCAGAGCCAGCCTGGACCGTCCACACAACCATATCCTACGTGGACCAGGCATCCACCTCTCAAAAATTTAAGTCCTTTCAAAATAAAGAAAACTTGTCTAAACCTGCATAAGCCACCCCTACAACCTGTGAAAATTGATTAAATTAAAAATTAATTTTAAATTATAGTGCAGGCAATATTTGCATACTTAAGTGCATAATTTCCAGTGCTATTTTATTATTTTATATAGTATTTGTTAATATTTAAAATTACCTTTTTATTTTACATTTTTAAATTTCATTAGGTGCTTTTGTAATTTAAATATTTTCAAAGAAGTCTCTTATACTCACAAAGGCTTTTATATTTTATGCATTTATTTTATCAAAAATACAAACATTTTGTGAACTATTATAAAAAGCTGAATTTTCAGCATAATTACTCCAGTCTTCAGTGTCACATGATCAATCTGAAATCATTCATGCTGATGTTCTACTCAAGAAACATTTATTATTATTATTATTATTATTATTATTATTATTATTATTATTATTATCGATGTGGAAAGTTTCCCTGATTAATTTTTTCGTGGCAAACATGATGCATTAATGCCTTTACTGTCATTTCAATTTAATACATCTTTGCTAGATAAATGTATTACATTATTTAATTAAAAAACCTCACTGACCCCAAACATTGCCAATTGAAATATATGTTTAAAAAAAGAATCCTTGATGGATATGAACTGGAACAGTGATTTTCTTTTTTCAACCTTAGGTAAAGTAAACCTTAGGTAAGTTAGTTTAAGTAGTTAAAATATTATTGAAGTAGGGATAGGACAAGAAAAGTTATTCTAACTTCTTCCTACCCCCTTTGAACATGATTGTTGTTTGGACCATCTGTAGATGATCTTTTTTTGATGTTGTTGTTGATTAACTATTTATTTTTATTTTATTCAGTTTGTGCTGTTGTCTTTTTTAACATGTTCAATAAAGAGATTGCTTACAAACATTTGAACAATAGTGTACATATTTTCAGTGTATCTATTGCTTGGCAAATGGCTGAGAAAGATGTGTTTTGATTGCACATCTTGCACTAGCCCCACATTCTGTATAAACCTTGGATTTATCATTTGGGAAACCCTACAGTGTTTGAAAAAGGTCATGCTATAGTGGTGCAAAAACTATACACCTCTCCTTTAAAAGAACAAAGAATGACTGAACAAGAAAGTTTTAGAGAGGAAGAACCCTGTGGAATAGTAAGGCGCCGTGATATGACATATCTGGCTGCAGATTCATCTACGCTGCAGGCTGCTAATGATCTCTTAAATGTGAGCTGGAGAACTCTAGGGTGGTTACTGATGGTCACAGACCTGTCCGAGGGCATGGGGAACACATATTACTGATGATAATCCCCTCACACCAGAAAGGCTCCAGATCACTTATGGGAGTCTGGGATTCTGGAGAATCCAGCATTCAGAATATGCTCAATGAGTATGGCAGAAACCATGACTTCTGGCCAGTCCAATACTGATGTCGAATTTCAGAATATAAAATGAGGCTCACAGAGAGTCATTTATTTCACATGAAGCCATTATTCCGAGATCATATATGTATAATATTCACGAACACACACCCTTTGAAAGCTAATTAAACTCCCAGCTGTTTCATTCATTTCAGTAGGGTTTCCTTTTCTCCTCACTTTTCAGTATAATTTTAGCATTTACCACACTTTAACAGATTTATTTAAATTTATTTAAAGAGTTATGCAACTAATGGTAGATTGTAGCGCAATTGTTTTAGAAAGGAAATTAAATGTCAAACATGAAATGTGTTAGTGCAGTTTTAGTAGTCTTCACTTTTAATAGATTAATCTAATGGGCAAAAATCCCATTTCTATAATTTTACACACCGTATCCAGGCGGTGTTCCTGTTGAGAGTGAAGAATGTTGGCAAAGCGAAACGTACAAGACCTTATGATTGTTTTCTTTTGTGACATGCTGATCTCCTCCATTTAGTCTCATGTAAAAGCAGTCTAAGTTATGAATGGGTCACATTATCTGTGTGATACCGTTTATAATCATCATTCAAAGTGGAAAAGGGAATATGATACTCACCACAAGCATTTTTTTTTTTTTTTTTTTTTTTTTTACGGGTCGCAGATACAGCACAGTTTTGGCAGGCCTTAACTTATGCACTGTATGTGCGCTGATTTATGGGAAACAGAAAGCGATGATGGCTCTCTCATATTCATGTGTCCACAATGCCCTGCACTGGGCTGCTTTTATGTGCCAGAGTGGGCATCTGTTGACCAGCTGTTTGAAGAAGCTGCAGTTGTGTCTAGCACTCACCGGCATCCCCCTGCCACAAAGAGACACCTGTAGATGCATCATGCAACAGATATTTGCACACACAAAGTAGAGGACGGGAAGTGTATGGAGGAAGGGTGTATAGATATGCCAGCTCTGTAATTCATGTGTGCCGGTTCATTGATCATTAGTGGTTGGAACTTCAGTTGATTTGTGAATATCCTTGTGTATGGGAACTTCATATAGTAAGATCTCACAGAGGGGGAGATTTATGTCCCCAGTCTGCCAGTTGGGGAACATGATTAACCAAAATTCCTTCATCCTTTGCCAGTCTCTCTGTCCCTCTCTTTTCCAATGTTTCAATTTTCTGTGTTTTATAGACATGACATATAATGGTTCATTGTGTAATAGCATATTGGAAAAGTAAAATTGTATGTAATAGTTAGAAAGAAAGAAAATAATATAAATAATAATACAGTAATAATGTCAATAGTAGTCATTTTTGATAATGTAAAAAATGAATTATGCATCATAAAACTATAACAGTCTCTAAAAAAAGTACATATGTCTTGGCAATATTCTTAGACTGTGATAATAATTACATGATTGTAAAATATGAATATTACGTTTTTAATATAATTTGAAACAATATTAAATAGTATATTATACAATGTTTATATATTTTAAATTTATAATGACAGATATTTTAGTTTATATTTAAGGTTTGCATTTAAATATTTTAGTTTCTATAAATATTAGATTTAAATGGTCAGAAAACCCCAGTCTTTGGACAATTTTTAAAAAAGAGCTAAAAACTGTCTTGTTTAGGCAGCCGTTCTTAGTTGGTCCGTAGGCTTTGTCTGCACTAAAAACTCATCTTTTAGCTATTTCTTTTCCTTTTGTTTTTTATTTGTTTCTGATTACTAACCAAATGAAAATAGAAATTTGAAAATTAAAACCAAAATAATGAGAAACAAAATTAGTAATAAAAATACTATTTAAAAAAGGATAAATAATTGGATGATATGGATTCCATTTCGCAGTTAAACTGTTAGATGGTGGTCTGACTCTGACTTCGTCAAAACATAAATGGATATTTTCTGCTGCCAGCTCTCAGTGAATGTGGTCTGGCAAGGCAAGTGTCCTGTAGGTCAAGGGGCATGATTTATTAAATGCATTTTCGTTTTTTCTAATTAACATTCAAAGGGGCGGAACGTCAATGAGCGGTGGTACCTGGCTGACCCTACAGTCTTATACCAATATGTAGGCACCAGAGAATACGTCAGGAAGCACTGCCTTAGCTGGTAAAGTTCTACCTGTGGAATGTTTCATATTATTAAATTATTTGAAGTTATTCAATTATAAAATTATTAAAATATGTGGTTATAATCTCAGGTTTTCCTGCTACTTTCTTACCTTCAAAAAAAAAAACTCTATACATCTCAGATCTGCCCATTTTCTCCCTGTTCATTTCCTCTCCAGCAGTTCTAGGTTGTCTGGCAGTCAGATACTTGCCACCATCACTTGCTGAATCCCTCTCTTCGTATTCCCCAGCCCCCACAGGTTGAGTTGCACCAGATGTGGAGCCTTTCTGTCGGGGAAGGCTAATTGTTTTTCACTGCTACAATCTCATTGGAATTTTTTTCACATGTTCATAAATGTATTTAACATTAGTTTTTGGTTCTTCTTTTTCAGACGTCCCAGGCCACAGTTGGTGTCTAGTGAGGAGAGCAGAGCTGAGAGAGGAATGACTTGCTCATTGAAGTACATGCAACATTTTCCTCTGCCAGCTTCTGGAGTGGAGCAAAGCCATAACCATGATAGATTGTCCCCATGTGAGCATGTGTGGGTTTGCACAGGTTCGTACCTGTTTGTTTGTGAATATGGTGTCTATTTACACACACAAACACACTCTGGGCCTGGCTGAATGTGTGTCTGTGACCATTTCTGACAATTTGTGCTGCAGGGTGTGTAGCTCTTCGCTTTGCTGAATGTGTGTATGTGAGCTCCGGTCTCTCGGGCCAGGCCATAACAGTGATGGATGGTCCGTGTGTGTGGAGGCTTTTATTATTTGTTATGTGAGCGGGTGTGTGTGACAGCCGTTGTGGGCCGTACACCTGCTGTGCGAGCTGAGAGGCCGAGCGGGAAGAACAGCTGTACGCATTGATTTAGCAGCTCACTCCACAGTCTGCAGGAACAAATCATGCAACAGCTAATAAAACCTGCCTTTATGATCGCAGCCCAACTGCCCCCAAAACAACTGGCTACATCATGTGTTTCTCTAACACCCGCTATTGCTCAAAATTAAACCCTGGACAAAGGTGTCACTTCTGGCCTCTGCAGGTTTAAATGTCTGAGCTAACGAGTTTTTGAAGTTGATGTGAATCCAAAAGCAGATTTCTTTTCCCTCACTTTTTGAAAAAATAAAGTGTAACATTGTAGGTTGTGAAAGCATGGTATTATATCTGACCTATGGCTATCAATTGATTTAAAAAAAAAAATCACATGACATGCTAATGAAATTATTTGCATATATCAATATTTGCTGAGAAAATTCTGAATTTCATTCCGTTAAAATATTACATTATTGTGGCAGATATTAAATAGACCTAAAGATCTTTATAAATTGGGGTCGCTTTGAGAGACAAAAAAAAAAATTACAAAATTTTTTTTAGGACTGCCAAAGTTAATGTGCACTTGAAGGGATAGTTTATGCCTTATGATTGGAGGGAAAATGAAAATGTGCTGTAAATTTGCTTACCCTCAGGACACCCAAGGTGTTTGCCATGGGGTGGCAGTGGCTCAGTGGTTCATGTAGGTTGCCTACAAACCAGAAGGTTGGTGGTTCAATCTCTGGTTCCACCTGACCAAGTGTTGAGGTGTCCATGAGAAAGACACTCAAGCTGCTCCCGACGAGCTGGATGTCGCCTTGTGTGGCTGATAACACCATTGGTGTATGAATGAGTGAGTTAGTGAATGAGTGGGTGAATGTGAGCCAAAATGTAAAGCGCTTTGGTCGTCATTTGGTCTGAAAGAGCTATATAAATGCAGTTCATTCAATATGGGCCAAGCAGAGAAGTGATCAAACACCTCCACGTTTTCAATATTTAAATACAGTTACATGAGTAGAGTAACTCAACCAAGAATGGTGACACAAAATAAAACGTTGCACTTTTCTATGCGTCTAAAGTGTATAACTATAATGTAGAGGGAGGGAGAGGACTTTTCACGAGTGATGATATTACTACGCTGAGTCGAAGTGCTCCAAAGCACTTGCTGTGGTATTTCAACATACATTATAGTTATACACTTTACACGCTTAGAAAAGTGCAACGTTTTATTTTGTGTCACCATTCTTGGTCGATTTACACTACTCATGTAACTGTATTTAAATTGGGGAAAAAGTGGAGGTGTTTGGTCGCTTCTCTGCTTGGCCCCCTATTGAATGAAAAGGGCTAAGCTAAGTGCGATCAGAGTGTCTCGCGCATTAGAGTGATTGAGTGCACGTACTGAGACGAGAGAGGTTGTATCAACTCGTTTTAGTTAAGGGAATAACATAGTTTAATATGAAAAAAATGGTGGAGTATTGTGTTTGCACCATGAGCAACGTTTTTAAAACAGTTCAAAGCATCTCAAAACTTTTCTATTCAGTCAAGAGCCGTCCACTTGTTTGGACAGTGTGTGAACGGCTACTTGCTCACTTTCTGCAGCCAACTCTCATTGACTGTGTCCTGTTGGCAAGTGTCCTGTAGGTCAAGGGACATAACTTTTTTAAATGTTTTTATTTATTATTAATTATTTTATATTTATTTGATGTTTTATTATTATTATTAATTATTCAATTTTTTGATATTATTTATTATATATTTTGTTTATTTTTTTCTAATGTTTTTTTTTTTAAATATATTTGTAATTAATCTAATGTGTCAATTTAATTATTTTGGTGTTCAGAAGGTTCATGCTGGTGTCATCTCAAAAGTGTTAGCATTCCTAAAGGAGATTAGCTTTCTGATCCAGGCCTGTGTGTCTTTACACAGCTGTATGTTTGCTGTCTGGCCTGTGTTAGGCTGTGTCCCATAACAGTGGCCCCATTGTTAGTACTGGGAGCTATGGTGTGTAGACAGACAGAGAAAGGGGGACCAGCCGAATACCAGAAGATTGGACATGGCTCCTGTTTCAGTGAAATCGACATCTGACACACACACAAACACAAACTAGAATGACACATATACAATATATGGCCAATCAGTGTGTAGACACCCAAAACATCACAGCCACAGCCTCAAAAGAATGGGTGTTGAGACATATGAACTAAAATATGCAGTTATATCACACACACACACACACACACACACACACACACACACACACACACACACACACACACACACACACACACACACACACCAAGTTTCACAGCAAAAATTCCTTTCTAGATATTTTAAGGCCAATTCACCAATGAAGTCCAGGCACGCACATTAACAACCAAACATGTACAAACATTTTTTCAGCAGCCATTTGCTCCTCTATTCACACAGTATCTACAGCCTGGTGACAACTGGCCCATGGTGTGCTAGTGTGATGCTGTCATAGCTGGAGAGTCGGACACCTGTTAAATGGCTGGGGTGCTACGCTGTCAGAAGAACTGGGATATTTGACGCACGGGGTGCTACACTGTTATAAGAACCGTAATATTAAGCTAGCTGGGCGAGATGTTGTGATAGCCACTGGAACATTGTTGAAGAAATTACATGTTAAGCCCAGATGGGCCCCTGGTGCTTTGGTGTGAACGTGTGGACTGTCTGTGGCTTATTGTGCTTGACCAGTGGCTTGTTAGTAGTTGGTTAAATCAGGAAGATACTGTATGAATTATATATAATGATATATTGATGATATTAAAGTACTATAAGATTAAATGAAAATTTCAGGCACATTTCTGTTATTGTGTATGACATATTGTGTATAATTACATAAGATCAAATCAACCTATTAAATAATGAGCACACACTTTTTACAGTGTAGGCTATATCATATAACATTTTTGACTTATTTAGTTGCCAAGACAGCATTTCTCATTTCCATTTAGTTTAGCATGATGTACTAAAATAATTCAAAATTAAATAAAAATGTATAAAAATATGTATAGACATTTCAAAACTAATAAAATTCACAAAAACAAAACAAAATTACCAAAACTTTAAAATTAAAACCAAAATGTAAAAATAGCATATTCAAAATATTAATAAAAAGTAGAATCTCAATGAAATAATAATGGCTCTGATACATTAATTTGGTAAAGATTTGTAAACACTTCTTATAAACAGGTTTTTTTTCTGTGTATTTGATCTATATTTATAATGAGTTTCAAAGACCAGTAAAAGGCTGAATACTATATGAATAAAAATTGGTAGATATACTGACTATAATGTAATATAAATCCCCTACAATATTTGAGGTGGCAGTTATGAAATGTGAATGAAGAATTTGAGTAAAACTGCAGTGCTGAGAGATTGACTTTGACAACTCAGTCTCACACACTCTGGCTGCCTATGATATCCGTTTCAGGAGTCCAGCAGGAAAGTTAGGAACCGATATGCTTAAATAATCATCTGTCCTTCTGTTTTTGTTTGTGTGTGTGTGTTAGAGTGGATTGTGTGAATTAATGCATATTGTTTTAGAGCATATGCTACACCATGAGCGTTGGCACACGTGCATTTCTGTATTCTGATCACTCTCTCTCTCTCTCTCTCTCTGTGTGCGTGCGTGCGTGCGTGTGTGTGTGTGTGTGTGTGTGTGTGTGTGTGTGTGTGTGCTGGCCTGTTTTTTCCATTGACAGATCTGGAAAGGAAAACCTAACATTTCAAGAAGACCTACAGCTGCAGCATTTCATCACATTTTTATTACAGGTGCATATTTAAATTACTAGCCACTGTTAAAGCAACGAACCTGAACATGATTAAAGCTACTCCTCACACGTCTCCCTGCATGATGCTGTGACCTCTCCCATAATGCACTTTACAATATTTCGAAATCCTTTGTGAACATGGTCCTGCATGACAGAAAAGGTATTTTAGCAAAGTATGAATTATCACATCATACAATAAGGAATCAGTTGCAAGTGTGGGTATCTGCAGGTTGGAGTAATGGAGAAAGGTCTTTATCATTGGTCGCGAAAGCTGTCTATCTGTTCTTCGTTTTTTTTTTTTGTTTTTTTTTTGTGATGATTCGATTAGTTTCATACAACAAATTGTGTATCGCCTCACAAGACAATTAATTTTGCGATTTGCAAAGATTAATATAAAGTTTGATTAAACTTTACACTTACTATATCTGGTGGTGCAGAGGGAACATAAATAGTTGGTACCAATTCTTTTTTCAGGAGCACCTTAGCAAAACCAGCTTATACTGATCCTTGTTTAAACAGACTGGTGGGAAATGATTCACGAAAACATGAAAGCATTGACGTTGATCGTTGATCTTCGAAAACAAAACTGCGTCTTCAGCGGTTCGGATTTAGGAACATCAAAATAGGTGTGTTCGACACAAGGGGGTAATCCATCGACCGGAAGTTGAAGCCGGCCGGGTGCTGCCATCTTGTAGCAGAACTTCACTTGCGTTAGCATTTCCATTGACTCCCATTCATTTTGGCATCACTTTGACGGCAAATAACTTTACATCTGAGGCGTTTGAAGACCCCATTTGTCCTTTATTTATTTCTAAACACGACAATGTATAAAATGCTCCATTTCCTTGTAGCTTATGTTATGGCCCCATAGAAGCATTTTTTTGTAAGAGTAGGGTAACGATTGCGTCATAACCAAGTGACTCTCTGCCGTACTGTAGAGAAATTACATATTACAGAATAATGGACAGGAGGAGAAGCTCGCGGGCAATCGGGGAAACGTAGAGGCAAAATGACAAAATAATTAATCAGAATACCTAGCAAAAGTTTCTGTGCTCCTAGCTCATGGATAGCTCCTACTTACACTTTCCGCCTCTGCAAGTTTCGGAAGGGAATGATTCAGATTTTTCATGCCACAGCCACTAGAAGACAGACTGGTTGCTCTGAGTCGGTTTGAGTCCACGTGTCAGGACAGAAGTCCTAAAAAAATCGCTAACAATGAGCTTTACTTGTCTCAATTGAGTTCCAATGAGATGGCTCTGTCCACTTCTTACACTGTCTGTGGTAGTTTACAAGGAGACGATAACGGTATCATTTTCAAAAACTTGAACTTGAAGCCGTTTTCAAAAGCTTGCGTTTTCAGGCCCACAAACACGAAGTTGCTGTGTAAACGAATGGCCAAAACGCATTGAAAGTTTTAACAGATTAAATTTAATCAAATTTTACTGCTTCACATAGTAAGAGTCAATCATGCAGTGTCTACGTTATATATGAAGAGTCAGGCACTTTCTATTTAATGCTGTTCGTCCTAAAGAAGGTGTTTTAGTGTGGGAGTGCGCCATGACTAAAAGCTTTATCTGGGGAATTCACAATGGCGGACGCCTCGAATCAGGCATTTTCCACAGTGGATCACTTAAGCACGACTCATATCTGAGTTAGCACTCATTAACATATGAACTTTCATGAATGAGGCAATTAAAATGTGCACGTGAGGTCCGTTCCTATCAGTCTGCTCGCATCTGCTGCGCGTCGGTTTGTTGCTGTTGTGTCAGACTGAAGTGCTGTGAGTTCTTGGCACGAGATGCCTATAATCACAACCCACACCCATAACCCACACAGTACAGAGTAACACCCACCCACACACACACACAGCAGTCACATGAACATCCTGTCATCCCCCTGAACAGGACTGGACAGACCACAGGCATTTACACCCTCTCACACAGTGAAATTCTCTCAAACAAAATGTGCCTGTCCTTAACACACAATGGACACGGAAACACACATGGATGTGAGACATCCAACCCACTCACATAATGCTACACCACCTACTTAAAGGGATAGTCACCTAAAAATGAACATTATGTCATTACGTACTCGCATGAAATTTGCAGAATTTTCATTCTTGGGTGAACTTTTGCTTTAAGCCCTTGTTTTCATTCCTCTTTGGCTGTTGCAAAACTCCCTTCCCATCTTCCTGTCACGGGACTGCAGGAGGAAAAGGGAATGAGTTCATTTTTTTTCTTTTCTTTCCCTCTAAGTTAATCACGTTCACTCCCCGACAATAACTAAAGAGCTCAACAACTTTCTTAATGCATGACTCACAAACGCACAATCGAATCTGTTGAGCGCGCTGATCCTTTTGCACACTTTTAGTCCTTGCACGCTTGAGGCCTAGCTCACATTTTCCTGATTTTCTTTTTATGAGCTGGCCGACTCGGTTTATGACTCGCCACTGCCAATCATGCTTCCCATAGTTTGGAAAATAGCTGTCTGCCTGACAGTGAGCTCAACTTATGATATTAAAATTACAGATAAGATGATAAATGGCTGAGTTTAAATGGCTGAGCCTGTTTTAAAAAAAACTGAAACGACAAACAACTGGAGACACAACAACAGAACTTTTGTATTGTTCTATTGTATTGCCAGCCACCGCCACACTCTCAGAAAAAAAGGTACAAAAGCTGTCAATGGGGCGGTACCTTTTCAAAAGGTACACTTTTGTACCTAAAAGGTACTCTAAAGGGTGCATATTGGTACTTTCATGGTACATATTTGTACCATTAAGGTACCAAAATGCACCCTTTAGGTACAAAAGTTTTGAAAAGGTACCGCCCCAGTGACAGCTTTTGTACCTTTTTTTCTGAGAGTGCATATATATGCAAAAAGTAATTTTTGATTACAAAGCTTTTATATGCCTCTATATGACCAGCAGAGTGGCTGTGTGTCATTTGCGTCTACTTGCCATAGACATCCGTCGTCCACCCCCTGGTGGTGGGTTCATGGGCAGGTCATTGAGGGAGCCCAGCTCGGACTCCGAACTTCTAGTGGAAGGACAGGACGGACTGCCTGACATGCTGTCCGAGGGCATACGTGCCATGAAACTGGCTTTTCTGTTTGGTGGACAAAAGTCACTTTCGGAGGACTCTAAAGTATCACCCCCCAGGTCCTGTAAGCGACTGGGCCTGTGCAGAGCGTTTCGAAGGCAGGCTGGTATTTCGGTATGACCCAAATTAAAAGGCCTAATGTCCCTCTCTGAGCCGTTACAGCTCTCTAGATGCTGGTTTCGGTTTTCCCGGTCCTCTAGCATCTCCACGGATGCCTGGGAGTGCAGTTCATGGATCATTCCCTGGCTGGGCTGGCGCATTTGGCGGGGCTGTTGGGTTATGCAGGACACCGGGAGAGTGGCCGCGGCGAAACTGTTGTGCCGCATTATGTCGCTGCTCGAACCGACGCAAGTGCTGTTTAAGAACGGCGGTGGGTCCGTTTGCCCCTGCGGGATAAAAGTTTTCAACTGCGGGTTTTTGTGAGGCGAATAGTCCGTCATCACGCACAGTTGCTGAATGGTCGAATGCTTGGGTTTGTAAAGACTGTCGTCCTCGACAAACTGGAGACCGCTCAGAGTCTGTTTAATTTTTCTCACCCCCAGGTGGGATATTTCCAAAAGGTTCAGGAACAACGAACCCCCTGCAATGACAATCATGAAAACCATGAAGATGGTCTTCTCCGTCGGCCTGGAGACGTAACAGTCCACGCTGTTCGGGCAAGGCACCCTCTCGCACTTGTACAAAGGATCCAGTCCTATGCCATATAAGATATACTGCCCCACAATGAACGCCACTTCCACCACTGATCTGGTAAGGATATGAATAATATATGTGCGTAGCAAGGACCCCCTCAGAGGAGCCTTCTTCATTTTCTTCTGCTCTTCTAGCTTCCGTAGTTCCTTCTCCAACTTCTTGTGCTCCTCCAAGAGGGGTGCCATCTCTTCCAGCTCGGCTCTCAGCTGGATTTTCCTCCTGTGTCGTTCTTTCTCCAAAGCCCTCAACCGGTACAGAGCATGTCCCATGTACACCAGCGAAGGCGAGGAAACGAAAATGATCTGCAGTACCCAAAAGCGAATTAGCGATATCGGGAAAGCCTGGTCGTAGCAGACGTTCTTGCATCCCGGCTGATCCGTGTTGCAGATGAATTCGCTTTGCTCGTCCACCCAGACGTCCTCGGCCGCCACGCCGAGAACCAACATCCGGAATATGAACAGGATGGTCAGCCAGATTTTACCCACGATGGTGGAGTGAATGTGAACCTCCTCTAAAATGCTCCCCAACAAGTTCCAGTCCCCCATCTTCACCGCAACATGTTCGTGCTTAGTTTAAGACAAAACAAATATGAGGTTAGCCAACTGTTCAAGTTGGTCTATTCTTTATTGTTCTGCATTTATGCATTAGCCGTCATGCATGAGACTTTTTGCACGGATCCGACTTACAAAGTAAGAATGTTTGACGTAAATCACAAGTCTAAAAGACATGCATACGCGACATGTAGTTTAGCACAAAGTGATAGTTCATAAACACAAACAAAATGACAACTAAGCGAATCAAAGCATTATCCGCAAAAACCAAACTAAAGTGCACTTACATTTCAGTGGGATTTGCTGTCTAGTTTCCTTGGTATATAAACAAGCATGTTTTCCCCGACGAGGAAAATCATTCCTTCATTTTAAAGCCATGGAGTTTGCATATTAAAACACAGCCAGTCTCTCTCCGCATAATGTCGGCTACAGTGAATGTTCCCCACAGTTGTTTCATGCAGCGAGTTCACAGGATTTAGAAATTGATCAGAAACTGACAGGACAATGCCCCATGGCTGATCTTATCAAGCAATTGCTGAAAACAGCACCCCCACACACATAAAAAGTTGCCAACCAACCGAATGTCCCTCATGCAGTCAGTCAATACAATGTTCTGCCACACAAAATATCATGATATTGCTCTCTGGTGAGCCGTATTCATGCAATCTCACTCATTTTAGCTGAGCCACCGGGTTGACTCGAACAACAAAATGGGTCTCAAACTTTAGTAAGCATGCATGTTCATCCTATTTAAACATTAATCGCATGTGTAATAATAGTCAAGCCCAGTTTTAATAGCAAACTGTGTTTATTGTGCATGTCTGTCGTATGGAATTTCCAAAAGGTGATCTTTTTATCTGACCCAGCAATTATAGCACAAAACGATAGATGTGGAATGTATCAACTCTATTTTACCGTTTTCCTTTGTTTTCCCCTTTGAGTTTAGGCCAAAGCTTTCCATGTTGTTTACGTTTGCGAGCACTCAATGTCAAATGAAAGACCTTGCGCTCGATTGCATCAGGCCCCCCCCACACCACCCCATCCCCTCCGAAACTCAATCCATCAATACTGCAGTGATTTGTTTAGCGTGATATTTTTTCTGGTTTTATGTGCCACAAATCTCATTAAAAGCATATTTGCACAATATTGTGCATCTACCCTTTAAATCCAATAGCAATTGATTCAAAACAAAACAAAACATGGGTTTATATTGGAACAACAGGAGGGAACGTGACAAGCCGGGATCCACCAATCAGCATGTGCACGTGATTTTGTTGTCCTGATTCGTCCCTGTCCGAACCTCTCAGCCACTGCACAACTGGATCATCTCGCCGATCACACTACATGCTTCATAAAATGACCAGCCACCCCTCAGGGCCTTTAATTAGCTTTCCATCACATGCTGACAGAGTCAATGGGGGATTGATTTGATTTTCCCTTGCAGAAGCTTGAACTGCAAACGCCAGAAGTCACATCAGGGACGTTGCATTACATAATGAGTTCATACGGTACCAAGCGAATGGCGGAACACCATCTATTGGTCTTTGTTCTGTGGTGCTTCATTTGATCTAATTGGCTTGATTGGGGCTAAAATGTGCAGAGTGAATTCTATGCATTTTTATGAGGAACTGTTTGTAGGATATTTAAATTTGGGGGAATTGTGCTTAAAGTGAAAATGTGTAGAAATAGTCATATGTGCTGAAACCATACATCAGCTTGTCATACCAAAATAAACCCAGACAGTCTTGCTCCATTGTGCAGGTGCGACTGTCAGTTAATTGTTTCACTTATTAAATAATAAAAATTACGCTCACCCAAAAAAAAAAAAAATCTGTCCCTCTGTTCTTGTGTAAACAGGGCCTAATTTCGACCCTGATATTCACCGTACATTTTCAGATTTCCAGATAAATAACGAAACTGTATCTTTTTTTCATACAAAGTATTTATTTACATTTTCAATCTGCCAACTCCCATCCAACCGTACCGTTCTCTGGTAAAATACATTCAGAAAAAACATTCTACGCTCAAATCTCCTCTTGATCCACTCATCGACGCCAATCATCCAGCCACGAGAATCTGGTTCCAAAAACATCTCAAAGCTGTCCTCATCAAATCCGACATCACAAGCAAACTCATTTTCAAGCCATTCCTTTCACATCGGAGCAGTAACCAATGAAAAAGGTCTTTCCCAACAACAAATTCAAACTTTCGGTAGATCTGAAGCTTTCAAAACCCATATTAGATCCAGCCGCTTCCAAATAAAAAAAATATCACCAAGCCTAACCAATTAAATTGTTAATTCCCATCACCTGTCTCGCTTCATCCATTGTCACTCTCTAAACCACTTTCCAAACAATTTAGACTCTCCATCAGGAACGAGGACGTTAGCTTTCAGGTAAGTAGCGGCGGATGACTGGGTATCTCCGCTCGTAGGACCACAGTGGGGGAGGAAGATTGGACAGAAGACCAGGACTCTCCAACGAAGAGCGGCAGACAACAGTAAGTGGTAGGCAGGACACAGGGGACTACAGTTAGGTAGCGGCAGAAAGTGGACTTTCTCTTTTCACAGGACACCATCAGACATCTGAGTGTCACCTTTCTTTTACAGGACAGCAGTGGGCAGAAAGCAGCAGCGGATGACAGGATCTCTCTGTTCACAGAACAGCAATGGTGAGTGGAATTCAGCAGTTAATAACCGAGTCTTCTCTAGAACAGTAATGGCAGAAAGCAGTGGACGATGACAGGATCTATGCAATGACACATCACTTCACAGTGAAAGTATACCTTCAATAAACCATCAGGTTTGACGAATCATCCGAAGATCGGGGCCCATTCGTATCTCTCATGATAACAACTGGTACACAATAACAACCTTAACACAGTTCCCGAATCACTCGGGACTTAAAGTTAGGCCCCTGGTCAGAGTGGAGGATTTTGGGGCACCGAAATGGCTGAAATTCTGCCCTCTAAAGGGAACTTGCTGTGGTGTTAGCCGTCTGGTCTGAGTCAGAATTGCCCATTCATACTTGGTGAAGAGATCCATTACTACCAAAATATTTTGATACAGATCCATCAGCCAAACCCATAGCCACCATATGCAAAGGGGCCTTGGGCCGCACAGGAACCAGAGACGCTCTCACTTCTCTCTTGGCCTTAAACAGAGGGCACTCCTGCACATACCCATAGACAAATCCATCCCAACCCAACAGAAATGTGTTCGCAGCAAGGACATGGTTCTCTCCTTCCCCTGATGTCCCAATTGGACATGATACACCTGGAGCATTTCATGCCCAATAGCTCAATCTTGAAGGAACTGTAGTTGGAATCATTCCGTTCTGCTGGGTGGAGACTCGAACTGGCATATGCAATTACACTATCTACACCTTGCTGCCACTGGGCCAACACTGCCCCAAAACTGCGTTGCTGGCATCCGTGTACAAGATGAATGGCTATGTGAAATCCGCATAGACCAGGATTGGGTGCTGTAACAGCTCCTTCTTCAACCTCTGAAAGCCCACCTCACAGTCTGGGCTCCAGTCTACCGAGGGGGCCCACGCCCACAAGGACTTGAACCGGCGAACAGTTGATTCAGGGGTTTAGTGATCTTAGAGAAATTCTTAATAAAGCGCCCATAGTATCCCAAAAATCCCAAGAAGGACCTAACTTGTCTCACTGTGTGGGATCCCAGCTTTGCACTAGTTAAACTTATTTGGGGTCCACTGCAACTCCCACAGCCCCCACCTGATGGCCCAAGAACTTTACTTCCTTACGAAGTAGCTGACATTTACCAAGCTGGAGCTTCAATCCATACTTTTCCATAGCTCGGAATACTGGCTCTAGATGTAACAAACGGGAATCAAAGTCAGGTGAGTATACAATCACGTCGTCCAGATAGACCAGACGCATTCTTAGTTGCCTGATTTAGTTTCCGAGCTTGAGCTACTTCATATCATGCCTGCCGAGCCTGTCAAACCTCTAACGCCTGAGTCTCGTCCCATCATGGCCATCCTTCTAGAGCCTCGTCCCAAAGATGGCCGCCACGCCTGAGTCCTCTGCCAAGATGACCACCATGCCAGAGTCCTCAACCAATATGGCTGCCACGCCTGAGTCCGCTCCACACGATGCAGCACTGATCATCGTGGCCATGGCAATTTTGTGTGTGTGGGCACCACATACATCAGCTCCAGCCTGTTAGCCCGCCAAGCCAGGGTTTATGAATGTAGTGTGTGCTGCTAAATGGCAGTTTATGAATTTATAAATTAAATCCAGGGAAAAAAATAATGCGCTGTGTGAAACTTAAATCAAGATAGCCCAGGATTCCATTTACCCTTGGTTTAGAATGACTCAGGGCCAACTATTTACAATGTGAATATTAATTTTAAAAAAAAGTATTCTCTGTATATTTTTCTTTATTTATTCTTTTACTGCCAATCTAATATTCAAAAATAAAAATATTTGAATTAGTAACAATGTAACTGTAATGGTGTTAGTGCTGTTGAAGTGAGAATAAGGCGCTGGATCCAAGTACAGCACAAGCTTTATTTAACAGACTCCAAAACTTAAACAGGCTACAAAAAGACTAGACTCGGGACTCAGGAACAACCACCATCAACCATTCGACACTAAACAAGAACTCCCAAAAACAAGGCTGAAACACAGGGTTAAAATAATCAGGGACAATCACGCTAGGCAAGGTAACAAGGGGGTGTGATAAACCAGAAACACCTGGGATAATTAATGGACAGTATCACTGATAACGAAATGACAAGACACAAAACCACATTATGACAGTAACAGGCTTTTGTTTTTGTTGTAGTGTAAAAGTATTTTGTTGTTGGGGCGGGAGTTTAAAATGAATGGCGGCAGTTAGATGGACGTCCACCATGCTGATAGATTACTTCACTCTGATTCATTTCATTCAATCAATACAGACTCGTGCAGCCCTGATCTGACTGTTTGGAGATAATGAGATTCCAGCACGCCTGCGGATATTTACAGAGGAGAGATTTTGCGTGTGAACGAGGTAAGGAACAGTGAATAGCTTTCCCTTTAAAACATCTAAAAATAACGTTAGACTTGACAGCTCATATTTTTTTGTTTGTTTAGTATTGTCACATTTAATCATTTAGCCTATCGCTTTACACAATGCAGCTTACGATAACAGGAAAATGATGCATTTGGGCTGTTGTTCAGCTGAAGTCAGTTAAATGTTGTTTCAATTGTAAAGAAGATCATCAATTATTAAAGTAGTTCATTTTCATCTATAAAGCAGTTCTACAGATGTACTAGATGTTCTCAAACTGCTGAGGTGTTGTGGCTAGAGACTGGACAACAGAAAATGGAGGCTGAGGCCAGGGAGGGTTGTTTGGAGGACTAGGAGATGTTTTGAGAGATGGCAGATGAAACTGATAGTTCCTCTGAGCATGAAGAGCCTGACTCAGGCTCAGGTTGAGTTACTCTACTCCTCCGTGGATTTCAAAACCACCACAAATGCCATCTGAAGCACTTGTCCCAAGTATTGACAAGGTCTTTTCTTCCTCTGCTGTGAGAAGGGAAGACTCATTGGGCCCAGCACATATTTTATGTTGTCTTCTGCAGTGCCTTTTCCTTTAAGCAAGGCTGGCAATGTCTTCCCATTTCTTCCCGACCTCCTTCCCTGATGCTTAAATGCTTCTGGTTGTAGTGAGTTTTCTCGCAATATCCTCCTAGATTTTTTAGTTTTTATTTATTTGTTTGACTGCCCTTAAACCTGCTTAAAATAACGTTTGTATGGCTCCACCTCCTTTAAAATGACATTAATCTAATCTTTTTTGAAAAAATAAGTTTTTGTTTTGTTTCTTGGTTCAGCCACCTTGCTGGTGTCTCCACCCGTTGGTTTGTGCTTTTTATGGATTTAGACCCCCAGGGTTCAATATAGAACCCAGAGGAACCCTTTTTGTGTAGAGTGTATAGAACCTATTAGGGGTTCCAAATATGTAGCGCAGATAGAACCTTTTAAGGTTCTTTATAGAACCATTTCTTCTAAGAGTGTTGGGAGAAACTGGGCTCAGTCAGGGGTCCAGTTCTCCTCTGGTCAATGAACAAACCCGGGATTATGATTCAGGCAGCATCACAAGTCAGAATTCAGATCAGGATCGGTAGCATTCAAATATTCTTCCATATAGTCTTGTACTTGAGTTGCAAAGTATTAAATAGATTTCAAGCTCAGATTTCTTATGGACACAATCATTAATCATTTAGTTGAAAAGACATAAATTCTTAATGAAAAGTAGTCTATGAAACGATGAGAAACACTGATGAAATTCTACTATATATAGGATGATTATGCATACAACTCGTTTGACCCCTGCAAAACAGAAATGTGGAGCTGAGGTCATGACCTGTGTGTTATATAACATTTGAGTCAACAAACTTGTAACAGCTTTCACATGTATCATCAATCGTGACAAAAAAAAAATGCATTCTTTGCAAACATTTCTCTTTGTTATCAAGTTAAACTGATATCAATGCAATTTAATTCCAACATTTTAATTACATTTTGCCTGAACAGGTTCACAGACTGAAGAACTAACCAAAAGACATTATACTTACAAGTAGCCTATCTTACTTATAGTAATTCTACCTATAGGGTAAAAAATATCCATTGCTAATTGATTAACTGAAAAAAAAAAAAATATATATATATATATATATACTGACGGACAACATTGCAATCCATAAGCTATAACTCCATATAGTTGGAGTGAAGATAATTT
>JAOTRC010000043.1:19255668-19268310 GCA_027497675.1 Cyprinella lutrensis
TATCGGCTTTCAAGTATTATTGGTAATTCGATCGGCCAAATTTTTCATATCTGTACATCCCTATTACATATTGTTTTATCATTAAATAACTAACACACTTTTTGTTATATAATGCAAGATATTTTTTAAGTATGTCTTCTACACATATTAAGTGATCTTAAGTAATCTATATAATTTTCACAATGTATTTTTAAAAGGGAAAAGCTAAGTGTCTTGTCTTAAAATAGTCTGGTTCAATTTTATATATTTTAATTGAACTTGACACAGTCATGAGGATCTTCAGGGATTATTTTCAATTGATAAGACAAAAAAAAGAGAGCATCATGGGATAATCAGTAGCAAAGTCAAATCCAGACACCTCAACTTTCCTGACATGCAGATCTCTCTCACGCTCACACTCGCAGCCTTTCACTGTGTCATCTACTGGGGGCCAGCTGCCCTCTGATGACATCACAAACCCTTCCAGCTGCAATACTGATGGTGATAGGAACAGATGTTGGCTTTTGGGGGGGCCTGTGTCCTCTGACAACCACAACTTTCTCTACCCACCTCCAGTTACAGGGCCAAGAATACTGTTGACATCTGCTCTCAGCATTTCACTCATAATAAAGCCTATGGCCAGGACTAAATTTGTGGGAAACCACCCTCCAGCTTGCCACGTCCAATGCATTTCATTTTTGATGGCACTATGAAGTTAAGTTTGTTCTCATGATGCATCCAAAAATCCATTTAAAATAGTCAGGGCATTCAAACTGCCAGGAGTCACATGGCCCAAACTGATATAGGTAAACTGAGCATATGAATCGTATTATCCATATTACGGGGGATTACCACAGGAGGATTTATTTGGGTTTCAAGGTTTGATAATGACCTGCTTTGGGCAAACTCAAATTACATTAAACAAATGATATCAGCAGATGACCTTTTGTATCCTCTTTTAACCCTGCCATTGAAACAAAATCACTGTTGTTGAGCGCCGTCACAGAGAGGGGAAAACTAGGAATTTTGTCCTGGGTCCTGTGACAAGGACCCAAGTTATTTTTAAAAATAAAATAAAACATGCAAGGGTACAACTATAAAAAAATGTAAAAGGTTTGCAAGAGTCCTGATTGGCACCACAGTCTGTTCTGGGTCTTGTAACGAAACTCAAACAAGAGTTTCGTGATAATGAAATATAATCAGTTGTTTCTCTTGTGTATTAAAATACGAATTCTTATATCGTTCATAAAAAAAAAAAAAACTGGGAACACTGAAACCTCAGAGAACGGAGCTTCAGCCCGGCTGCTTGGGTGCCCTTACCGACACATGGAAGGGCCGCAGCTGTTCAGCCGATCTCTCTTTATGCATGTGGGAGAAAAAACATTAAGCAGGAATGGGCATTCTCCCCACTTTTCTCATTACACAACTTTCCCCGTTCTGGCACAACATCACAACCTTGCCTCACACACATCTGTGGGCACAATGAGCTGTCTCTGGCCTAAAGGATGGGGGAGGACGGAATCTCAGCTGTTCTAGTTGTCAGGACCCTGGGAAAGTGTTCTCTCCTCTCTTGCTCCCTATTTCTATGCCCTCTCTCCCTATTGCTCTTTTCTCGTCCCTTCCCCCCTGCCTCATATTTGATGCCCTGAAACCTGAGGACTTGCCCTTGATCATAATTTTAACTAAGACCCAGTGAGGGAAAAGAGCTAGGTACCAACAGGCTTAGAGGAACATTTATACTGAGGCACGAGATCCCTCTAAATTTGATTGATTGCTGGTTCTGCTTTGAGTTGTGATGTTGATCCCACCTCAAATTGAACAGGCGGATCTGTTTGATGGTTGCTACAGCTGGACAAATTTTGTCAGTACTGTTGTCTTATATAGCCTGCCCGACACATAGGAATGTACTGGTCAGCAAAACCAACTGAGGTGGGAGTAAATAATCACTGAAATGGCAACTTTTTTAACATTGTAAAGTTGTCCTTAAGCGGAAATTGCGATCTTCTTTTCTCTGTAAATCCGAGCGAAATGGCTTCTTGAACGAGACAAAAAATGTAGAGAAGGATTTGATTTTGTCCATCGTGAATGGATTGGATTGTTGTTGGTTGCTAACAGCTGCGATCTCATATGAGTGGCAGGTTGCGAGGAGGGGAAGTTAATGTTTTTTTGTTTTGTTTGTTAGGCATATTTATAATAAACACCACAATTTTCCATAAAAGCATGTCAAATTTGATTTCATGCCGAGTTTAAGTATTCAGTATTCCTATTTAAAGCTTTACTCCTCAAATAAATATAGTTTTGAACCAAGTCACAGCTGCCTTAACCCTCCTGCATCTGTCAACCCAAAGGCTCAAAATAATTAAATGGTTTGAGTAGTGTAAACGTAATTTCAATCAAATTGTAATTTATGAGTATATAGCTCTTTCCTTTTCTTTTGAATTCATAAAACTAGCACATTTTAAATCATCTGAATTATTTCATTGTTTTGAATTTGCCCTTACAAGTTTTATGAACTCATTTCTTACCTACTGCTACCTACTACTGGAGTGATATAAGCCTGATTTTGTGGTGCTTTAAGCCAGGAGTAGGCCTTAGTTCAATTAGGGCATTTAAGGAGCTTTATAAAGTGTCTTAGAAAAAAAAAACTACTGGTGTGCATCTTGAGACAGACAATGGTACTGACATATTGTAAGTTATGTCAGTATAAGTTCCTTTCAGTTAAAGGGGTCATGAACTGGCTTTTTAAATTTTATTATATTGTTGTCTGAGGTCAACTTAGGCAATCGCTTGGTTTTTACATTAAAGAACATCAAAATGAATAAGTAATAGGCTATTTTGTACCCAAGTTTTGAGCCTACCTGAAAAACGCTGGATTTTTATGGGTGTCTCGCACTGAAGACTTGGAAGTAAACGCCCACTGCTGTGAGTGGATAACAGTTTTGCATATTATAATAAGTTTCAACTCACACTTACACTGTTCCATCTGCGTGTGTATGCATGATCAGGACAGAATTTTATTACACTTTGCAAGTGAATTTGGAAATGCAGATTTGGCAAACAAGCTGTATACAAGATGATAGGTTGGAGAGGGGAAAGTTATGAAAACTAGGTGGGGACAGCCAGGGTTGAGTATGGTGTTTGAACTGAACTGGTGAGTTACATAAAAAAAAACTAGTTGTTAGATATACCTGGCATTTTATATCATGAATGTTGATGGTTCTTTTATGAACGCATCTGCTAAATACATAAATGTAAAAAGCAAATCCATTTGAGTTATAAATTGACATGTCACACAATTAATAAGTTTCCCTTTTGAGCAGAATGGTGACATTTAGTTCTGAATCTGCTCTGATCTTCACTAATCTGAGACTTAGAGATCTCTTAGTGTGAACAATGCGTGCTGTTTCTGAACATTGTCACTCTTGCCATCACCTACTTGTAGTCCACCTTTACTATAGCTCCATGTCTCTTGCACTACCATTCTGGACACCCCCCCCCCCCCTTCCCCACTGACATTCTGATTTCATCTGTCTTTGTTGGCCTGTCAGGCTCCTGTGCCTGCAGATATCATTGGGTGTGAGGTAAACTTTCTGATAAGTTGTGAAAAATGTTGTTACACGTTAATGATTGATGCTGCAGAAAGATGATGGATGAGTATCCAACCCCTCAACCTCTCTCTCTCTGATAAACCATGTATCTCATCTTGTTGTACTTTCATTAAAAGGGGTTAAAATGAGGAATCACATTTTTCTTGATCATTTAAGGGAGAAGAGTCCAAATGTTTTGGCGATATAACTAGGCCTTATGGGGAAAAAATAAATAATAGAAAAGGTTTGGTTTGATTTTTTGGTATGAAAATTTGAACCCAAATGATAGTTTAAGATATAGCCTTTTTATTCAATCTCTATGTTGGTTCTGAGGGTTAAAGGGATACTCCACCCAAAAATGAAAATTCTGTCATCCTTTACTCACCCTCAAATTGTTGCAAACCTGTATGAGTTTCTTTCTTCTGCTGAACACAAAGGAAGATATTTTGAAGAATGATTGGAACCAAAAAGTTGTACCATTGAATTCTAAAGTAGAAAAACAAAACACTATGGAAGTCAATGGTGCCAATCATTGTTCAAAATATCTTCTTTTGTGCTCAGCAGAAGAAAGAAATTCATACAGTAACTTTATGTAAGAACTCAGTTTTCTCTTTTCTTCTCCTTTGAAAGAGATAGCAGCCTGGCTAATAACTCGCACACACTGACGTGTGGACAGGCAGAGCAGACAGATGGAAAAGATGATCAGAAGAACTCCAGAACACAGATGAGAGTGTAGTTGTTTCATTGCAAAAAGAGAAGTTGAAAAGTCTTGAAACAACTGAAAGCAGTTAATGTGGGCATGTATGAGCACAAGAATTTTTTTGTGTGTGTAAATGTGTATTAAACAGGTTTAGTGTTTGCTGTTTAATCTGTTTCTTCTTTGACTTTGAGCATGTGCAGTAATGTTTCTTAGGAAAAATGGATGATGGTTTTAAGTTTGATGTTTTTGGTTTAAAGCATAGGTTTAATATGTATGTAAGCTTGACCTGAGTTAGCTGTGCATTATGGGAGTGTGTGTGTACGGTTATGTACTGACTCTGAATCCTGAGGTGGTTTGTTTTCCCAGCTGTTAGGAGGGAAAGCCCAGTCCCATGTGACCTGTGTTTCTCCAGCTGTTCTCAGATCAGCCGCCTCAGCTGGGACCAGAGCAGCACCTCGATAAAAGGCTGTCTCTCACATGACTCAGTTTATTTCTCTGATATTTAAACTCACATTCTCCTCGATTTTTGCCACAAGATATGATGGTTTACACCAATATTTCCTGAAGGAAGAAGAAAAAGATTTGTTTTATTGACATTGTTGTCTATTTTCTTATAAGCATTTTTTTTAGAAACAAATATAGGTTAAATATTAAAAAAATAAAATAAAAAAAGGTTAAACTTTTTACCCACAGTTTGAGGTAAATATTTTTTTGCAAGGACACATAAAATTGGTCAAAAGTGACAGTAAAGGCATTTATAATGTTACAAAAAAAAAAGTATTACAAATAAATCTTCTTTTGAACTTTCTATTTTTTCTAAGAGGGAAAAAAATGTATCACAGTGTCAGTGTCATCAGCATCTGCATAAAATAATGAATACTGAAGGATCATCAGACTAAAGTATATGAAAATTCAGCTTTGCATCACAGGAAAAAAAATGTTTTAATACATATTCAAATATAAAAACTGTTATTTTAAACTGTATTAGTATTTTGTTTTTATCTTTAATGGTAAGCATAAAAGAATTCTTTCAAAAAATATTTACAGATTCCAAACTTTTGAATATACTGTATCCTGTTTTAAGAATGGTAAACTAGATGGAATATTCATTAATAAAATTATATTTTGCAGTGTTAATAATGACAACAAATGAAAAGATATACGCTATAAGGATAATGTTGCACACAAAGGGAAAAGCACCAGAACAAGAGTAACATAAAAGTGATATGACAAACATTGTACCCTTGAAAGTGTACCCATGAGGTTTTGATTGCTGTATGGAATATAAGTCCTTTGGTCTTAAAGGGTTAACATATTAGTGCAGACAGTCCCAGCTGGTCAGACACGTCTGTCAGCACAGCTATTACAATCCTTTCTGCCAAGGGAAGGGGAGCCAGGCCAGTGACCTTGGAACCAACTGAATTTTATTTTCTGCCTGCCACCCAAATACACATTACTTTTTAGAATTCGCTTGTGGACATGTGTTTATGAATGTGTATTTGGATTTAAAGTGAGCTAAACTATCCAGTGCTTGAACTCTTTAGAATGTCATGATAACACAAGGAAAATGGTTTTCTGCTTTGACCCCTTAAACTTCATACAATGTGATAATGCAACAATGAGTCATATGCTTAGTGTGAATATGTGATGTCAGTGAGTGACCCTGAGGAGTCAAGGAGAGTGTTAATTTTGCTACTCAAAAAAGAAACTTTGTGTCCTTTAGATTAAAGACACATGTGGAGATTCTGGAAGATCTCATTTTTTTATTGTGAATGATAATGAGTGCTTGCATACAGCAATGCATAAAAGACCGATTGGCCAGGGTTAGCATCAATGATGGTCTACTCTTTTCCTGAAAGGGTCAAGAGGTTATGGGCTGACATGAATTCCTCAGAATTCCAAAAGATGTGAACACTCATCTCGTGCTCCATGTTTGTCTGTGCTTTCAGCTCGAGAGGACAGAACGACTCAATAGAAAATCACACATGGATCTTCTCTCGAAACATTCACTTTGGTCAGAACTTGCTTTCAAAACTCAGGTAAACTTAATTTATTTTGCTGTAGTGTGCAGGAATCACTTTCACAGTCTGTTTCACCTTCGCATAACCTTGATTTCATATCTCACAATTTTACTTTATCCATCTTAATTTACCTTAAGTAATTGTAATATTGCCATGCCCATTCATTTTCCCAAATGGGCAAGGGGCAATGCTTCCAGGGTCAGACGCTTCCAGATTTATATTGCAAACTATTAAAAACAAGAATTATAGGTAAGTTAATGAACAACAGGTGGAGGTAATCCAATGAGAAACTATGGAAATGAACTAGGGTGGGCAAAAGGGAACAAATGAAAAAGGTAGAGGAACTAGAACTAAACCAAAAACAGAACATATGTGACAGTCATAGTGATGAGAAAAAATAGAAACATTTGCTAAATAATTTTATAGCTCAAAATATGAAATTATTTGAAGATTATAAGAATGTATAACAGCCTTTTTAATACCATTCTTATTCATATATAATATATATTTTAATCAGCTATTCTGAGCAAAAAGACTTAAAAACATTTATTTAAAAGGTACATTTATTACATAGACTTATATACAGACATTTGAATATGTACTGTAAATTTGAAATTTCCCTTATTTTAATTTAAGAGATTTCTTAGCAACTCAGTGAATTCAAATTGAATGATTTTACTGAGTTAACCTATAATATAGGTCTTGAATTAAGTTATCTACAGTAACTCATGGATTTAGTGAACAATAACCCCATGAATTATAATAAGTATTAATTATAAAAATTGTAAAAACACTAGTAACATGCCATTCTGGGCCTTCTGTGCCAAGTTACTTCTGTGCCTGTTACTTTTTACTTCAAAAAATAAAAAATAAAATAAAATAGATCAATTAACCTCAAAAAACTGTTTATGACTTTATTACATTTCACAATTCTCACAATTACATTTTGTTTTTTACTTTCTAAAATGCTGCAGGCTTACATATATAAGCGCAACAAACATGTTACTGTAAAAAGTGTACCCGTTGCTAAGTTTCTACAGGCGAATCATTGGAAAAAGTCAAGAAAGAGTGAGAGTGTGTGTAGCCAGCAGCTCATGAGAAGTATTGGTGAAAAGAGTTGAGCATGGTGACAGGAGGTCTGACAGGCCAGGCTCTCACAGTCCTCAAGACCTTGAGTTAAATATAGATGAAGGGATTGGATGTGCTCTTGGAGACCTGAGCTGAGACAGTAGGAGAAAGTGATGAGCTCTCCACTTGTTGGATCTTTCTAAACCCAAGCATGTCTGTCCATCACTTGTCTGTTAGCACCTTAGCGCTCAAGTCTCCTTTATCTCATGTCTTCCCTCAGAAAGCATCTCCAGCTTTTAGAGGCCTGTGGTTCTGCTCCGATACAAACTGCCACATAAATCAGGTGCTGGGCACAGACATTGGGGGCCTGGCATGCTAAGTGAGTGTTTGAGTGAAAGTGAGTCTGGGTAGTCGCCATGTATCTGGCATTTTTCGGAGACAAACAATACTATTGTGCGTTGCTCCATTAACATTTTTGCCATGGTGTTCCTCCTCATGAAGGTAAGACTACACCACATGGTTAAATAACAAGCTCGATGAGAGACTTAACATCTGAATAGTGTGGTACAAGATGTGCTTCTAGAATTAAAACCATCATGAGAACATGCTTTAACCATGGTGCCTTGCTGCTGTTCCTGTCCCAAAAATGTCACAACATTTGTGTCATTTAACTGATTCAGGCCTCTATCCAAAAGACTATTGCCAATAATGGTTGAATGAATGAAGATGAATGAAAGTGGTTTGCGGATAAACAATGCTTCAGATCCATCAGTTGTGGGTCCAGTTTTTATGTGAAGTCATCATTGTCCTGAAATGGATGGAGGTTTTAAAACGTATTTAGAGATCAAGCTCAATGACTCGGTTAAGCCTTGGTCCTGGCTAGGTCATAAAAATGGCTCACCTCTGATCCAAAACGTGACATAATGGCAACACGCTGGAAGCTTCTGGTAATAAAATTGGCTCAAGTGTGATCCTGGCCTTGGCATCTTAGTATTAGCATCTCTGATCTAACAAGTTATTAGTGAGACTTTGCCTGCCAGCTAATAAACATTACACTGGGATCTGTACATCGCATGTTAATACCAGCTGAAAGGGTTTTGCACTTGGAAATATGCTTATTAGCAATTTGCAATAAGGTTGTTTGCTACTGCTTTACATTTTGCAAAATTAATTGTTTCAGTGGCATATTTGAGTTTTCGTGATTTGTTTTTATTATGGTTTCATATTACTACATTGTGGAAAAATAAATTTTAGTTATGATTAATTAAAAAAATTATACAATTTTATACAATTTTTAGATACAATTTAAATTAATGTATCATTTCATCTTACAATTTCTTGTAAGACTAAAGTAAAAAGTTCTGGGGAAAAAAATCTGATATTCTTAGAGACTTTTTTTCTTGTTGATTGGACAAAATGACTTTGATCTGGCAGACAAACATTTTTTCAAACATGAATAAGCAGTGAAACATCTTTGTAAGAAATTGTAATAAAATATAATGTTGTTAAAGATAAAGTCAAACTTAAGGTTTTCTTGTCATTAAGGATTTTTTGTTTTGTTGTAATATCAGAACACTTCAACTCACCCTGACATTTTTTGACTTAGGATTGGACAAAACAATATAGAACAAAAAAAAAACTGGTATAGTAAAAAAAATGTGTCATATTAAGTTAAGAATAAAATGAAAGATGAAAATATATTACATTAATGGCATGATCTTGATATCTAAAGTAGATCTTTTCTCACTAGTATCGTATGACCGGACTCAGTTCCTTTGGTGTTTCTCTTTTTGGTTGGCATGGATGTGAGATTAGTTTCCAGCTGTCCTAGTGAACCTTATCGCACTTCAATATTCTGGTTTGTCAGAGAATGAAATAACTTTTCTGTCCCCGGAGGCAGAGTGATAGCGGCTGGGACCACCTGACACTGGATCACCCCCATGGAATCCTGGGAATGGTGGTGTTCATTCTGTGGAGCCACACCACAGGAGATCTGGCATCCATGAATTGTGTTTATTTGTTGGCACCCTGTCGTGAAAACCTTCCCATCAACTGCATATTAATCTTGTCAGCAAATTTCGAAAGGTCTTTCTTGCTTTGCATCCACACCTCTTCCAGCTCAAGCTTCTGATGAATTTATGGGCCTCTCCTCACCTCCTCACTTGCCTCATCCTCGCTCCTGTTCTCCTCCAGTTTCTCTGCTCCTTTCCTTTCCGGTCCATATCTTTTATACTCGCACATGCATATATATACACTGTTCTTTTGAATGTGACCCGGCATTTGTCCCGGGATTGTTTGATTTCGGTTCATTCACACTGCCAGTGATTTGCCGGTCTCTGTGAAAGCGTTCACACACTAGTAAAAATCCCGGGAGGACACATGACGTCAGGGTGAGACGTATCCACCTGTTTCTGCTCTAAACAATGGGCGCCGCCATGACGACGATGCCGGTAGTCAACTTCCGGTTCTAGTCTGGTCTATGCATTTTTGCCATGTGTTTTAGATTGTGTCATCCCTACATCGCTAAACTAAATAAAATAAAAAAACATTCATCAAATATGATCTGATCATGTTATTTTTTTATTAAATCACAGATTAAAACAAATTGAACGTTTTTCTTTTCTTCATGACTTCCAAAGGATAGCTGATGCATGACTGCACAATCTCCCTAATCCAGCAAACATCCGACAGTTTCTATCACCCCGACTGCTGCAGAATAACAGTACTTAAGTTTAGGCTGGTTAGCCCTTTGACTCCTGTCTACATCTGCTATAAGATGCATAGTCTATATATTTCTCAGGCCCATACGAGGTTAGGCATAAATAATAACGTTATGCCGAGTTTCATTCATGAGACCAAAGTCCAGTTTGCACGGTGTCGCCTCCGTCATGATCATATTGTTTACTATATACTTCTTATTTATTAAAACTAGGCGATAGGTTGATGAAACATTAATTGAAATTAAGATACAATTAGTGAAAAAAGGACAGCAGGAAGTAGAAAATCGTCAAGTCAGTTGAATCCGCTATGAATCATGGGAAGGCAGAAACAGGTGGATATGCAACCATATAGCCATAGACAGTAAAAGAAAGTATGCAACAACACATATCGAAACCGAAACTAAACTCTGTCTCTGGTATTGACACGTCAGCCGGTTGCTAATAGCGTAAACTGGTTGTCAACAATGGATCAAGTCCTTTTGAAAAACAAAACTAAATTCATCCGTTGGCTTAAATTGGATGGGTTTCTTTTACAACATGTTCAAGAGAGCGAACTTATAACAACGACAGAGTACGAAACTATTAAATATATAAACCACCCCACGGGGGCAGTTATCCAGCTTCTGGACATTATCCTTGGAAAGGGTAAAAATGTGTGTCGACTTTTTCTCAATTTGCTGAAAAACGATGAAGTGAATGAATTTTCTCCTGAACTCAGAGAATGGATCAAAACAGTGAACACTTCAGGTAGGCTTTGTTGCAATTGCTAAATGAAACGCATGGAGCACATTTGCATAGCTAATATTAAAAACGGCTATAAAGTAGCTAAGTGGTCTATTTTAGCTGAAGACCTGCACCGTTGCTTATTCCAGAGTTAGTAACGGAGTTTTGAGCCACTGATAGACTCATGCTGTGGACACACGACTAACGTTAGATGAAACATTATAAGACTGGCTGTTTTCATCGACTGCACATTTCAAACGCCGACTGTGAACACATTGACGTGTTGCTCAGTCAGTATCAAATTAAATTCATAACCCTTAGTAGGTGTGAGAGAGAAGTTACAATAATGAGACAGAAAAACATGTGCGTCAATATTATTATTTATTTATTAATTCAATTCGTTTTAATTAGCTAATAAATTCGTTCATTCTTTTTTTCTATTATTGACAATATAGCCTAATCTAAATGAAACACAAAGCCAGTGTAACAAGTAGGCCTATTAATAATGATTTGAATTAATGATTATGTGATAGATTATTTATCTGCAATAATTATTGGCTACGAAAACCCGTGTAGGAAGAGGATATAAATGTATTTATTCAGTTCAATTTTCTATTGACAATGTAGGCTATACATAGGCCTATATAGTTCTATTGAACTACAGTATATAGGCCTACTTTAGTTATTAAAATTAAACTGTCTCTGAATATAGGAATATACATTGATAGTTTTGCAGCTAAATTGAAAATTTGCAGTCTCCGATGATGTCTAACTTCACAGTCAATGGGAACATGCAGCTGAATTTTCTATTGATTATCAATAAAAAAACATAAAGGCCTGCATGTTTCCATTGATTTCCATAGAGACCTCAAGAGAGACCTCATCTAGTGGAAAAGAACTGCAAAATTCTTCAAAATTATACGCATTGGACACAATTCTTGCGAACAATGTCAACAAACAAACCAATAAATAAATAACAAAATCTCAAAATAATAATTATATTTTTTTTTTCTAACGTTTCAGTCCAGTTAGATTCAATCTTTTTTTTTTTTTGTCTCACCCTATAGCATATATGTTGTGTTAAACAGGGCAGATCAATGTACTGTAATGCACTGCATTACTGCCAATAGGATTCTTGCATGATTTTTGCCATCTAAAATAACATGGTCTTTCCTTTTTTCTTTCTCTCCAGAGACGGCAAATTCTGTGGAACAATCAGTCATGCAAATAACAAGTTAGTGTGGTTTATTATTTGTAATGAGAAACATAGAGTGCAACAGCCAGGTTCTGGAAGATGTAAAACTCCATTTAAAAATTCCCTACATTACTGTATGTGGATGAAACACAATAAACTTAGGTTGTGAAGTGACATCAGGTGTCTCATATGTCTCACCTTCACTTCTGCTCATTCGACTGTCTTTGGGTTGCCATGTATTAATCCCAAGGATCATCATACAATTGTAAAAGGATGTATTTTAATTTTTCTTTGTCTGCAGATTAACATTATACATCATATACTAAGTATGGTATCGCAAAAAGACATGTACCGTGGCTCTGTAATTTTTCCCACAAATGCAGTTTCAAAATAGCCCAATTGAGATGGTCCTCACTGCAGAACACAAAATCCAGGGGGAGGAGTTGGATCTGGATCTCCCACCTTACATATACCTAAACCTACCCATGTCCACCCCCTGATCCCTAATCCCAACCCTAATCCGACCCATGTCCACCCCTGATCCCTAATCCCACCCCTAATCCTACCCCTCTCCACCCCCTGATCCATAACCCTACACCTAATCCTACCTCTCTCCACCCCCTGATTCCTAACTCCACCCTTAATCCTA
>JAOTRC010000043.1:19268410-19284724 GCA_027497675.1 Cyprinella lutrensis
TATATATAATTATTATTATTATTATTATTATTAGTAGTAGTATTAGTATTTTTTTACTATTTAACTCTTTCAAAATCTGGCCATAAGAGAACATAAAATTGAGGCCAAATTCTTGTGAAATAAACATCTTACAGTAGCTTCAAAACTTTTTGAAATTGGTTCAACTCTGTTGACCAGTTCAACTCTGCACTTTTACTGTTGCTTCCCATCCCATCAAATTATCAGGTGCTTAATATTTCTGTTTTACAGGCTTTAGACTGAACGTGTGTGTTGTGAATCAGATTACAGGGGCAGTCTTGTATTTTAGGGTTCAAGAGAGACCTAGTGAGAATGAGAGCAGAGCGTGTCCCCAGTACAGCACAGTTACCACAAACACAAGACTGCCAGAGAAAACGCAAGTACAGTGCTGACATCATCATAACAACAGCTAATCCTTGTTTTATTTTCAGAAAAGAGATCTTTGAATGATAAGCTTGAGTATTTGGTGAGTTTCTCTATGATGATGCAGAATTTACAATGACCATATATGGTGATCCAGCAGATGTATTTTCAGTCATGGCTTAAACAAATGATACATAAACACCTGCGGTGTAACACACACCCTTTGGAACACTATAGTAATGGTCTGGGAAGTTAGAGTGCCATACTGAATCCTAAATGTCAGGCAGGGACCAGGGTTACAGAAGACCTTTAATGCCTGCTCACCCTAAATCCAAGCAGCTTAGATTTACTGAGATGTTGAAACATGGGAAGAAGATCTGGGCCTATCGGTATACAGCAGACTGAGTGAAAGAGAGAGGGAAGAAGGATCTGTCACAGTAATGAAGCGGTCTACACGTCTTAAAAAAAGAGGGTCAGGGTGCTTCATGTCTGAGGTCATAACTCACACCAGGCTCTGAAAATGATAAAACTCAGGACTGGATGTATGACAATTTATAGATCCTATGCAGTATGATTAAATTCTTTGCTCGCTATGCTGAGAGAAACACGGCAATATCACAACTGTCACATGATCATCATTCTAATAAGCTGATTTGCTGCTCAAGAAACATTTGTTATTATGAATGTTGATTTTTTTTTCTTCTTAGAATTCTTTGATGAATAGGAAGTTCAAAATATCTGCATTTATTTGAAATGGAAACCTTTGTAGCAATAGAATGCCTTTACTGAGACTTTTGATTAATTTGTCTTTGATAAATATAAAAAATGTGAATTTCTTAAAAAATTAATAACAAATCTTACAGACCGCAAACTCAACACTCTCAGGACTCTGTTCGGCCAATCAGAGGACGACTGGAACTAATAACTGTATAAATTACATACTGGCACCGTGTAAGGGAATCAAGGGAAACAAAGCCATGGCTTCCTCCCTATCAGCTATCAGAACCTCAGCGAAGTGTGATCTTACATCCCTATGAGCATGAAGCTTCATAACAGAGGGGCTGTTAAATCTCCCTTTCCCTTCAGTGTGGAAAGAGGGATCTCATTGTATAAATATTACACTGTATGCTGGTTCGAAATTTGAAATGCATTTGAAATTAAATAGGTGCCACAATAAATACAAGACTCCAATGCTATAAAATGTTCAATAGATTTAAACCATTTTCTGTTTTGTGAGGCATTGTAATAACGGCCATGGTGATGTAACTGAAGTGCACATAATATTTTATTGCCTAGAGAGATTTATGGCCCTGTGGCACTTTGGCCAGATAAAATGTAACTCAAGACACCAAAAAAAAAAAAAAAAAAAAAAAACTTTTTCAGACTTTGCTTGCTTTTGTCGAACCGAAAAGATTTTCTTCTTTTCAACCAATTCTGGAGTAGATCTCTGGAGATCAGGTCTGACTCTGTTTAGCCCACGCTAAAAAGGTTATCTGTAGTGTAAGAAGGTGCTAAGCAGAGATCTTTCAGTGCGAGCGCGCCTCGGGGAGCGTCTGTATGTGTGTGTGTTCCGCTTGTTTGTGCAGAACTTCAGATGGGGATCACTCTTAATGTTTTTATTGAATTAATCACATGAGTGGGAGACCAAGCTTGGCCAGAGGCTGCAGGAGGCCCGGCGTCCTGCCTGTCTCGGTGATGGCAACCCATCGGAATGGCTTGTTGCTCCGCACACATAGAGCGGGGGCCACTCTTTAACTTAATTAAACGCTAATATGAAGCAGTCAGTGCGTCTGCCTTTGTTGTACGGGGGTGTTGGGACGGATCTGGGCCTCTTAGTGTGTGCTGAAGCTGCTGAGATGTTATTAGTGCAGGATTACACCAAACCCCCGGGCTCTCAGAAAGGAGATGGTGGTGGAGGGGGTCCTGTGATGTGGGACCGGTTGAGGTGTGATCACTGGCCAAAAGATTAGAGCAAGATCTACGTCTCAATCCCGTTGTGCTGACAGATGGAAGGGAAGCGGTGTGGAACCTTAAAGGCTCTCTGGTATAGGATAGTGGCAACACTCCTTGACTTATTTTTTTGTGCTGTAGTGAATGAAATATGAGAAAAATTAAACGTTTTAAGCCTGCCAATGTGTTTATATCTCTTGGTATACCTTCACATCAGAAATGTGGGATCTTTAGTGCTAATTTGAGAGAGTTTTATTGCTTAGTCTATAAAAATGAAGGCACATGTTTGATGATTGACAGGTCGTTCTGCGGTCTGGGTGGTCTTTGCAGAGCTAGCGGTGGGGGGAGGGATGGTTATGACAGCTTGCATGCCTTCAAGACATTTTTATTTTGTCCTCCATTAAAAAAAAAAAAAAAAAAAAAAAAACTTAAAAAGGGATTGACCATACCCATGTCAGGCATGAATATCGCATCCCCAAAGGCATTTCTGACATGTGGGGCTCTGAGTCCACATGTTCCCAGTAAAAAGAAAAACCATATAGTCTCTAATGAATACAACCTTTCACTGTTTTTTTTTTTTTTTAAATATAATTCTCTTTTTACGGCTCATTTTTGACTTGGTTTACTTTCAATTCTTCACAGACTGAAGAAATATATCAAGTCTCGAAGCCAGAGGAACTTCACAGCCGTACTTTAAAAGGCTCTTAAAGTCCAACTGATGTGAGCCTCACAAATACAACAATCTAAATAATGATTCTTAGATGTGATCACTGTTGTCCTCGCACACACACCGTCTGGTGGTCTTAAACGTCCATCGCGCAGGGATGTTTACATACCAGACCCTGGTGACCTTTATAAACATCCATTAATTGGAGATAATCACATCTGTTTCCAAAAGAGAGAAACAGCATACAAAATCTTAGCAGGGCAGTGGATAAAACAAAGAGATCCCTTGGACAGGAGATCCCATCATCCCCACTGATCCTCTGCTTGAAATTACGGATGTTGGATTTTCCTATCCACACCTGTTGCCAGACAGCTGAACTCAAAGAAATGCAGGGAAGGCCGGGGCTAGTTGTCACACTCTTTATTCCAGTGAGATTTTTCTTGAGGGGCAGTTTCTGTATAGATACCAAACGTAAATGCTTGGTAATAAAAATGTACTTTTTGTTCTCTGAGGAAGTTGTCCTAATTGTCAACTGCCATTAAAATAACCCATTATCACAGAGGTTCTCAACCTTTTTGAGGTTCTCGACTCCAAGGCCCTACATTGCCCAACAACATTCAAATTATTTTCCAGGATTTTCTTGATTTACTGGACAATACTTAAGGATAAGATTTTTCTGAAATATTTTTTTACTAAAATTGTTTTCTGTTTTTTGAGGAGGTGAGGAGGAAAAATCATGATATGTCAGATCCAATCACCTTTGCGATGATTTTGGCTACCCAAGACGAGATCCAGGATCGTGATCCTTTGGGATTTTTGTGATTGCACTGTAAAAAGTGATCAGTTGACCTTTTTTTTAAGTGGAGAAGTTTCCTTAAATTATAAATAAATACATTTTTATAAATAAAATTTATAAATTAACTTTATGCATAATTGAAAAAATTAAGTTATGTGAACTTGACCATTCCACATAATTATTTTTTTTTCAATGACGCATTAAGTTTATTTATAATTTTAAGGCAATGTGTTTTTCTCACTTTTTACAGCATGCCTATTTCGATAACAGCAAAAATGCCAAAAAAGGAGAAATATCATGGTTTTTAGTTAGTTTGTCTTATTTGAAACACTTAAGTCATAATGAGGACCCTTTGAAAATTTGCTGAGCCCCCCTGGTTGAGAACCTCTGTCTTAGGCTATTCGTGAAACAACAAATAGAAAGGAAATTAATTTTGGCCAATTAATAATATTAAAACAAATTTTATCAAAATGGTTTTGAAATAGAAACAAGCTTATAAATCACACTGCTAAAATAAATCAAAAAAAAAAAATGTGTGACAACTCCTTTTTTTTACACCTCAAAAATGCAGTATGTAGACTATACATTTTCTGTAGACATGTCTTAAAAACCAAAGGAGGCACAACGGGTGAATAACACATGGGTGTGACAGCCGCTGTTGCATTCAACCATTTTATATTAGTTGGAACATGGGAAGAAAGTCGGGTCCTTTTTCACCATGTGTCGGTTTGTGCATTCGCTGTGTATGTATGCATCTATGAAGTTACATTGACATCTGAAACAACATTTACTAACGTCCAGATCACTTCAGCTTCCTCTAGCTCCAGCTACTCATGAATATTTGGATAAGATTGACATTCATAGTGTGTGTACCTGAAGAGATCAAATAAACTATTACCACGAGTAAGACCATTACTGTGCTATTCAAAGTTACTATCTGTATATTTTTCTTTTGAAAGCACATAATCACTATGAACCAATCAAAATTTTAGCTAAGCAGTGATCATTGTCAATATGTTAGTGTATGGGACAGAAAATCTTTACTGTCAAACAGAAGGTCACTTTGCTTGTGCAGATTAATGGCTGGATATATTTAGATGATAATGTAGATCAAAAACATGTCAAGGACCACCCCACTATATGTGCATCGTAAATCTAAAAGTTGTGTGCCATTTAAAGTGTTTTGGGAACAAATCTTGACATTGTGTCCATAATTGATTTGTATTTATTTTCCTTGTTTAATTGGACAAATTAACTGCATTCCTCTGCCACAGTATAGGAGCATTATTGTTGGGGAAGGATAAACAGACGGTGGTCCAGAACAGATTGTAAAAGACTAGGATAAACAGTGAACACTGAGGAAAGGATTGAATGTCTGTTTATAGGGAGTATTATGAAGTGCATGACTCTGAAATGACTAATTACATCAGCTGTGTGGATTTCTGGGGAGAGCTCTTAAAACTGTCTCTCGCTCTGTGGGTTCATGGTTGTAATGGGGTTCACATAGCATAGCAATGGGGCGCTTTCAAAAGCTCAATATGTCTCCACACCTTTGGAAAATCAATGTGTAGTGGGTCAGAAAGAACAAACATGACCATCTGACACAAACATTACATTCTGAAAATGGATCTTGGTTGTTTTATCTCAATTTAAAATTAAATACACTGTACAACACGTCAACTTTTAAGTATTGCTTAGCAGCTAAATTATTTTCATAGGAGTGAACTCAGTGGTGATTGTTTGAACTGACTTTCAACATTAAAATATGCATGACAGCTGGGACTGATAGAAGAAAAAAAAAGTGAGGGAGTGAATAAAATGTGAGTAAGGTCAGCCTGAAAGGACTTTGGTAAGGTAGACAGACAGAAAATATTTGTATGCAATTTACTGCATTGGAAAAGCAATGCTGCCATCCAGTGGTCATTCACGTTATAGTAATTAATAAAACGCAAACCATTTTAATGTTAGCATTATCCCAGCGGCAAATGCTAACATTCCCTACCGTTTTTCATTGAAGCATTGATTACTGAAAGGTTATCAGCCAAACACATCTCAAACTTATTTACCTTCTTTCCCACTTTCTTCACACTCAGCAATCCTACTGTGAATGTTTTTTCCTTAAACCATAAAACTACTATGTTGCCCTGCTCTGTTGTTATATCAAATGTCATGGTTTTTATCTCTAATGTTTTTGTACATTTAGGCCCTACTCTGTTATTGTTTATTTATTTGTTGTACTGTTTGTAATGTTTACAGATAAAGAGATAGCCTATACCTGTACATCAGAATAACTCAAAACAGTCACCCACTCATTTTTTTTAAACTCTGAGCTAGAATTACAGTGATTATTTTTTTATTAAGGAGTGATACAATCACTGATCTCCAGTCAAAGTAATATAGAGGAAAAACATGTTATGAGGTGAAAGGGGGGCAGTAGTCAGCCAGATGACTCAAGGATTGGGGAATTGTGGAGATGTCAAGAACATTTCATACACACTATTTCCATGCTTTGGATGTTATGGGTGCTCTGTTATTGCTATGAAAGATATTAACCACAATATAAAACAAAATTATTTCTGGACTCACATATATAGAAATTGGTTCAGGCCTAGACCACTATTATTCTGTTGTTCTCCCAACTAAAGCAGGAGGTAAAAGGTTATGAGTTCAGACATCTGAGAGGGTGCCTGATGTCTCCAACACGCTAAATATAGCACACACACACAGTACTCTCTGACCTGTGTGTGTGTTTAAATGAATGTGCTTTTCCATGTGTTTGATTAGTATGTCCTCTTCAATGAAGATTAGGCCTAACACAGATCGTGTTCTCAGGCGTTTAACTTTAAACTTTTTCTGAGGAATTTTTAATATTGGTAGGTGTGACATTTATAGCTTTGAGACCCAGACCGGTCCCATAAAATGCTGCAAGCCTTTTTATAGCTTTATAAATATACACTTCATTTGCTTTTTTCATTACTGTTAGATTGAACAAGTCTGAAAAATGGTGCTTTGAGGGATTTGTCTCAGACACTGATGATTAGGATGTTAACACACAGCAGGAGCATGAGGTGTGAGAGGTGGGTGAAAATCACTGTTAAGACAGAGGAGCACTAAATAAAAGTGAAATTTGTTGCTGAAACCAGCCCCATCAGTTTCCAGATGGTGAATTATGAATCACACATACATATGAGCTTGTAACTGTAAATTCAGGCCAGGTTATGAGCTCTGTAAAGTCAGTTTGGATCTCTCACCAGCTAAAGAAAAACACCACAGCCTAGCCAATACAGAAAGATTGAACCAATTTAATTATTTCTTCACTATTGACAGTTCTTGTGTTTTTATAAGCTTGCAGTGGTCAGTGAAAGTGAGATACTGTCTTTTTCACCATATTACGTATAACAGAAAACATATGGGCATTAATGTTGGGTGAATTAGGTTAATCTGGGACAGAGGTAATGTGGAGCACATAAAACTATATACACATCACAATACAAAAAGTTCACCAAAAATGTCCCACAATACCCTAATTTAATCTTGACCTCAACAACTGCAGCCATATAAGTAACTATCATGATTCATATGTGGTCCTTGCCTTTGAAACATCCTTTATGAAATGAACTGAATGCAAGTTACATCATATCATGTGCATGAAAGATTTCACACAATAAAATAGCTGTGAAACACCTCCTATTGTTCTGTAGCTTCTCCTTGGTGGTGCTGCTGCACTTTTGAGATGCAGCACTTGCATTGACCTACCCGTAAGAAACCTCACATTAAACCTTACATTGTGCAATTGTTTTAGTTATTCAGTAAAAAAATATCTAAAATCCTAAAGCCAGGTTACATTAACAATGCTGTTTAGCATTTCTTAGCTAATATAACAAAACTAAGATTATTTTAAAGAACACAACAGCCTCTGTGAATTAATTTGCAGAAAAATTCAACTTTATGGACTTTAGTTAAGCAGGTACAAATGACATTTGAACTTATAAAAACATTAGCAAGATGTTTCTTCAGAATTGTAAAAGCACAAAGCAATGCATTCTGTTATAACAGTTGAAAAATGTCAGCTTTGTCATTGTTTCATGTGATTGTAATAACGGCTCTTTCACGTTTTCTCCTCTTTCTCCTCTTCTCTATAAAACGCTCTGTGGCATCAGCAAAGAACATCACGTCCTCTTTGCTCTCCATCTCACGCTGCAGGAACTGAAGACCGGCGCTGTTGAAACCCAGGACATCCTGAAAACACGGACAAGCAAGAACACACATGCTTAAACAATCTGAGAGGTGTGTCAGGGTCGCTAAATTCATCATGTTCACTGGCAATGAAAGCGGGACTTACCCTGATCTCTCGCACTTTAGAGATCGTGTTGGCCCGTAACTCATCAATGACTGACAGCAGCATCTGATTACTGGTAATCTGACCAAAATTGACTCTAGGAAAATGAGAGAACTGTTAGTCAGGAGCAAAATCAAATGGGCCTATTAATTGAGAAGACAAATCAACATGAATAAACGTAAATTAAATTTAAATAAACAGTAATGTGTTAATGCAACATCTACGGATGAGTACCTGAGCAGGAAGAAGAGGCAGCGGCACACCAGCTCCACCTCCAGGCCTTGCTGTACGTAACCGTTGAAGAGCTGCAGTAGATCTGGGACATAGGGAAATGGCAGCACCAGCAGAGACAACTCCAGCTCACTATCAACACAGAGAGATCAAGAGAATAACAGACTGACCCATAAAACATAACAGATGGGAAGAAGCATGTGTTTTGAGTTAGTGTACTTTTGCCTGGGCTAGTGAAGAGCTCTTACCTGGACCGTACCTTCTTCATCACTTCCAGAACATATCGAGAGGGCTGCAGAAATAAATGGAAATCATGGAAAATATGAGTGATGAATCTTGGACTTTAAGAACATTTTCAATTTAAAATAATATTAGCTCTTTATTGTGATGTATTATTAAAGAGAACCCACTGATACCAAAATCATATTTTTAAAATTATGTTATGGTCAATAACTGAGAAATATATAATATTAAAATTCTCTTTTATGTAAGTGAATTCAGACATCACAACATTCAACAGTGTTATCAAATTATCCAATATATACCTTATCAAAAATGATGCATATAGATTGTGGACCTCTTATAATTAACCAAATATGATAACCAAACAAAACACACACTCACAGAGATATTTCCAAAAGCCAAAAGGATGGGGTTCGTTTTAGGGGGTGGCAACTGCAAAATCAAACAAGTAATTCACCTGCATCGTTAGATTAAAATCCATATTTTAATAATACTTCACAAGTTCCAGACTCCAGTCCTAATTATGTGCATAATAAAAGAGAATTTATATTCAAATTAATGTAATTTGAGTGTGCTTTTCCCTAGAACACATCATACCTCCTTCCCTGCTGCTTCACAAGCGGCTCTGTGCTCCTCCAGCTTTTTACTTTCCTCTCTATAGAGCTCAACAGCCTCCATTATTCGCTCAGCCTATAGAAACAGAACACGAGTGTCATTTCTCCATTGCTGTATTTAAAGAAGAGGAGCTGTACAGATCTGCAGACTTACAGCTTTCACTGTCTCAATTGTCTTCTTCCCAGCAGGCTCTGCTTCTCCTTTAGTCTCTCCAGGAACCTGCGAGATACACAAGGAAACACTGAGACCCGGCAGAAACTTAGGTGACAGAACTGATCTCAAGGAGAACCACTTACCACAGGTTCACCACCTTTAGCCAACGACTCCTCATATTCTGCTTCCCTCTCCTGAGGAGAAAAATAGTAGACAAGTCAGCGATTATATTCTAATATTATGTAAAGAGTTTTTTTTGTTGTTGTTGTTGTTTTTCAGATGTACTTTTAATGATGATAAACTTGGGAGAATGAAAATACCAATAAAGTTTCTTCAGCTGTGAGGTAAGCATGTGCCGATATCAAATTTTCATGCTGCGTTTTATTGATTGAGCTTTTATCACGGTATACAGTATTATCACAATATTCTATATTAATGCACTTGAAGCTGACAGAAGTCTACCAGAGCTGTAAAGGATCTTAAGATCATTATTTAATTCCATAACAACCAAGCACTCACCAATTCCTTCTCTTCCTCAAGGATGATGGGCTCCCTCGTTCTCTCCCACAGCCTCATGGACTTGTCATGAGACGAGGAGACGATGTGGTCTCCATTGGGGCTGATGGCCAAGCACCAGACCTCACGATGATGACCCTGAAGAACATATGCAGGGGGTCACAGGTATGAGAGACTACAACAGTAATAATACAACAGTTCCAATACATCTTTTACTGTGATTACATTGATTAGAGCTTAAGCAAAAGCAGACTGCAGCTTACGTAATGCAATCAGCCTCTGCGGCATATTGTCCAGACTCTTATTATAAATTTAATCCTTTCAATATAACAGCAACTTCCACCTCAGTGACCTTTGGAAAACTAATTTCGGCTAAGAAAAAATGCCTATTGAACGCTGTCCAATTATCAGAGAAGGTCACCTCCAACGTCTGGATGTGCTCAAACTTGTCAGCGTCCCACTGCTTGATCCTTCTGTCCTTTCCCGCAGTGAAGAACAGATGGGTTTTAGGGACAAACTGAAGAAACATGACACTATAGAAAAAAAAAACAACAGGGAAAAAACAGAGGATGAAAAATAATGACCATCTAGGCTGATGTCATCTCGCGACTACAGCTGGAGAGGTGTCAACAGCATAGGCAGGTGACACCTGACCGAACACTAAAATCATTGTACTTGTCATCAGCCGGTATAATAACTATCACTAATATAACTGAAAACCATATAGGTAATATGACAGGGAACCGACTGTGCCAGCAACGTGTCACTATACAAGCTGCAGAGTTTTTATTACCTGTCGTCATGGGCAAACATAGAGCGATGACAGTCTCCGAAATCCAAACCCCAGATCTTCACGTTTCTGTCTGCTGAGCCAGTGGCTATTAAAGCGCTGTCCTGCAAAACACGCACAGCAAGCCAAAAACAACATTTGAGCACAATTACGCCTACGCCATCCATCAAAATGACTTGCGGGATTGTGTAGTGTTGGTCAGTGCACTCACATGAGAAATGTCCAAGCACAGAACGGGCAGCTTGTGTCCATATAGCGACAGGAAGAACTAGAAGTCGAGACAGAGGGAAAATATCTTATTAAGCACAGCTCACATCCTCTCACGGTCCTGTTCGGTTAGAGTTGCTGAACAGTATGCAAAATGACATCATATTACATTAGAAGCCATTGGCTAGTTTATATTATGCTGACATTTCTAAGACACTGTGGCCCCATTTACAGTTGGTATTATGCAGGTAGATGTATTGGAACTCAATTGCCTTTACTCAAAACAAAAGCTGAATTGAATTGCAATTGAGTTGGGTAAAAAAGGTAATGACAACGACAAATCAAATTAAATTCATTTTATTAAATATTTTATTTATGAGATCTAAATTAGAATGAAAAGACATTTTAAATATCTTTTTCCACAAGAATGAAGCATAGATGAATGAGGTAGTGTATAAAGCTATCATTTACTTTGAAAAAACAATACAGAAACATTTTTTTAAATAATTGATATTTAAATAATTATTTTATAGAAGTGTGTGATATAATTATAATAATATAATATAAATATAAAATTGTATCTATACATCTATCGATTTATGTATTCATCCATCAATTAATACATCAGGCTTAATCCTAAGCTGGATTCCCCAAGGTGGATGTTAATATATATCTTTACTGATGGTGAAATATCCCTCAGTAGATGTAATTCAAGTTTAACAGCATTCTTTTATTTACCGTTCAATCGTACAAATTTAACACAAGAGATGCCACATTTTGCTGTGAAGTATTGTAATGTATACTTCACAGTATAATGGTGTTCTTGTGGTTTACCTTTAGTGTGTCTGTGTAAAAGATCTTGACCGTACAGTCGAGAAGAGAAACAGCCAGCAGTCTCTGGTCAGGACTGTAGCGCACACACAGCACATCCTCATCCAACTGCAGGGTGCGTGTATGCTTTACCGTCAGTTTCCTGTGGATTACACAAAGCAATAATACATTAAAGCCAAGAAGAGAAACCTGGACAAGAGCAGCGATTTGTGATCACAGATACTAAACTCACTTGCTCATTCCAGAATCCTGATCCTTTATGAGCTCAAAGTCCCAGAATTTCACAGTCTTGTCAGCACCCCCAGTTACAATCCCTCTCTGTATAAACACACACACACAAATCAACTGAAAAAAGCAGACTATGTTCTCATAAAGCTGAAATCCTCAGACACAGTGGTGTTTTATAGGGAAGAGAGGTTAGTCCGTTGAGAGATTGATATTATACCTGGTCTGGAGAGAGACACATGGACCAAAGAGCTCCATCATGTGCGTCAGTCGTCTCTAGAAGGCTTCCAGAAGCCAGGTCGAAAATCTGAATCTTCCCGCTCTGACAGAAAACAAATAAGAAACGAAATAAGGAATAAACTACACAAGAAAAATTTAAAATTACAAAAGGACTTGTTTTTGTAATGTTTTGCACAGAAAATTCAGGATCTTTTCTTAAAGGAATAGAAAATAAAAATATTTTAAACTTGTCAGTGACAATGACTTCCAACCTGGCACAATGTTTTTACATATCCAGTTTGTTATTGATAAAATAAAATAACTAAATTAAAAACTAGTGTTCCTCACAAAACAAAGCTCGGATATGGCTGCTGAAGACTTGTAACATAGTGCACAAATCATATGAAATAATTTACAGTTTTTTTTTTTGTTTTTTGCTTTTTTTGGAAATTGACAGCATAGTCAGTCTACTTTTTATGTAAGAAAAAGAGCAGCTCAGATAATCTGCAAAACATCTGCAAAAGTTCTGTCAAGCAAGTTTGTGATAAAGTTTTTTTTCCAATCTCTTTAAACTTTGATTTGAATTGGATCTCTTTAAACTTTGATCTCTCAAACTCTTTTAAACTCATTGATTGGCGAATAGTTACATACCTTCGTTCCTAAGATAATCTGTCTGTCTCCAGGAACAAATAACGAGCAGAGAGCATATTCACATCCCATGGTGCGAATGACCTGTAAGGTGGACCTGGCAGAAGAAGATACTTCTGGTTAAGATCTATAAACCTATGCAAAAATGTAAAATATTTGACTTAATCACCTGTTCCACACTTTGACGGTCTCTCCAGAGGCGGAGAGGATGGCTATGTTATCTGAGCTGAAAGCCAGGGTTCTGACATCTGTACGATGACCACTCAGTGTGAGCCGAGAGGTTTTTGTGCCAGTAGGACTCTTCTCTTTGGTCTTCAGCGTATATGTCTCCACTGTGTTGTTCTGCAGAAGAAGAGCAAACTTCATCTCTCCATTAGGAACCATAAGGCAGTCCATTGATCTAGAGATGAAAAAAAAAAAATACTATTATTACTTTATAGCATGTGGAAGGGGGACTATGCTTGCATCTAGGAGTACACTCTGACCTGATCTTGGAAGACGCTTTTATGTTTGCCAGCTTCTGGATCTCATCACTCAACTTTCTATCCACTACAGGCTTAGGTGCATCCTCTTCTTCTTGAGAGCTGCAGAACATAACAGTTAATCAAAATACTATTCTTTAATTACTGATAATGTATTTGGCAGAACTGAAGAAGAACTCAGTGACAGCTTCACATTTCAAAACAGAGGTCTCACATACTTTGCTTTTTTCTTGGCTTTCTTTAGTTTTCTCTCCATTTTTTTCTTGACCTGCTCCTCTGTTAGTACAGTAAAGACTTCAAGTGTAGCATCCAGGCCCTGTGGAGATATAGAAAAAAGTTATCAGCTGATACAGACTCAGGCCTTGTCCACAATGATATATTTTCAATTAAAAAAAATAAAATAATAATAATAATAAATAAAAATATTGGTGCCTGTTATGTGCAAAATAGTTTCACACTGTTGCTAAAGATATAGCATAGCTGTGAAAGTTACAATGAAATATACTTACATGGCATGCTAGCACATTAGCCTTGGCATCTGTGACCAAGGATACAACCCTGTCTCTGGCTTCCCTCAGAATAGAACCGACTTTCTTACAGCTGACTATCCGCTGTAGACAGAAAGCAGATCTTTGGCAAACATTTGAAGGAAACCCTTTTAAACTATGTCAAGTCACTGCCATCCACTGAATACATGAACTGAATAGAGTGAACGAGATAGAAAATATATTACTTCTTCTGGCTCTTCATCAAGTCCTTCCTCATCTTCCTCCTCATCCATGAGAAGAGTTCTGACTTTCTTTTCCTGTGGTTCCCCCACTTCTTTACACTGTGAAGACACTTTTGGTGTTATTCAGAGCACGTCAAAATGAGATCAGTGTCAATTCTCTGCACAAGACCAAAGATCACAATCAAGACTGCTGGAATGTAATTCATCCTACATACACTGTAATCCAGAATTAGTGATATTTCTTTACCTCCTCGATGTACTGAATGTCCCAGGCTCTGAGCTCACTGTCAGCAGACCCTGTAAGCAACCTGTTCTCCTGATTCAGCAGGATCATTCCCCAAACCTACAGAGATCAGACAAGGTTGCACTGTATTACAACACTAACAGACAATGTTGGAGATTTATTCTCCAAAAGTGAAGTAAGAAAACACCTTATGAGCAATTACACAGGCTCTATGTCCCTCTAGGATTCCAAAGCGACAAAAAAGTTAATTTAGGGTGTTGTGTTAATTATTTCAGAAGGAGTGATATTAATTACCTCACTGCGATGTCCCACCATAGTCTTGAAACAATGCTGAGTGTCCAAGTCCCACCACTTTACAAAACTGTCCTTCGAGCTGAGGAAACACGACACACACAGAATCAGATCCGGAGCTACACCAGCTCATTACTGCGTCTCTGTCCTGAGACCAATCCAGACACTTCAGTTACAATTATTCATTCAGCATGAAGTAGTTTCAGAAAGCAAAGCAGTAGGCAATTAAAATGTTTATTTTCCAGAATATGGTTGCACAATATCAGTGAAAACATATGTTTACGTTCCTAAGTAGCTAGAGGTGTCGTGTAGTGATACATAGAAACGTTGGGAGAAGCGGTTATGGCGATGTTTCATCATGATAAAACACAGCTATTGACCAATCAGAATCAAGGACTGGAACTGAAGCCATATTTTATTATTACATTTAAAGGTAATTGTTTCTGTAAAGGCAAACATTCTAAACACATTCTAAAAGTTAGAAATGTATTGCTAAGTTTTCACTTTCTTAATTTATTTCATTTTTACAAAAATCTGCCAAATGTCTTCTTTAAAACAAGACCAATCTTACATAGATATTCCAAAGCATTCTTGAATTACAATCATTTAAGTTGTCTATTCAAAATAAGTCATTCATAAGTCATGTCTATTCAAAAAAAAAGGGGGTGACAGTAAACAGGTTAAATCGTTTAAGATATATAAATACACACACATGCTTGTATATATTTAAGAAATATTTTCATGTATATTCTGTATATGGATTTATATATCATTTATATTATATATAAATATAAATATTTTATATGTAAATCATATTTTTTTTCTTAAATATACATGCATGTGTGTTTTTATATATATACAAAATAATTGTACACAGTGCCCCCACATATATTATGTAAACACAAACTTTTATTTTATTAATTAATCGCGATTAATCGTTTTGACAGCCCTAAATTTTGCTAAGCTTTTTGTGAGCATAATTTCCTTTTTATTGTTTTTAAAATTGTTTTTTAAAACCTTATCTACTAATCAACTGGGAAATTGACGGGAATGATTTGTTCATAAGGTGTGGAGAGCTCGATCTATTGCTTTTCATACTGTCACTGTGGTAATGATATATTACGGTCATTACTGTGTAGACTAATAACACAATCTGATTGTCAGCAGGCGTGCAATGAAATGTTTTTGTTGCATTTTAAAATGTTTTCACAGAATCATTCAACAATTAGTTAACGGAATTATCGCCCCGACAGCGATGCCAAACATGGCGATGGGACCGTGGTGAGTGTCTGATGACATTTTCTCTTTCTTTCCATCATTTCTCAGTGTGTGACCATCTAGATCTGATCACTGCACTATAAACTGCTGTCTTACAGGGGAATGCTGCATTCTAACCCAATGGACTATGCATGGGGTGCCAATGGATTAGATGCCATCATAACACAGGTATTATCACAGTGCATGAGTAACGTGGATCAGTTTAGTGGTGCATTATGGTAAACTTTCTTTATTTCACAACCACAATGAGTATGAAAAACTATCAGTGCATTATGAAACAGTATGATCACATACTACATATTTGTCCCTGTTGTTGTTCTCTAGTTATTAAATCAGTTTGAAAATACGGGTCCCCCTCCGGCAGACAAAGAGAAGATTAAGAGTCTTCCTACAGTCCAGATAAACCAAGAGCACGTGGGTAAGAAGAATATATATATATATATATATATATATATTAGGGCTGTCAAACGATTAATCG
>JAOTRC010000043.1:19291140-19306106 GCA_027497675.1 Cyprinella lutrensis
CTTCCAAATATCTTCCTTTGTGTTCAGCAGAACAAATAAACACATAGAGGTTTGGAACAACATGAGGGTGAGTAAACACTGACAGAAATTTCATTTTTGGGTGAACTAACCCTTTAACCTGAGTGTGAACTACAGCATAATGCTGTGGAGATTTATGTCCCTTTTCAACAGTTGCTAAATGAAAACATTGATTTGTATGAAGTTGCTGCTTTTTTAGTCTGTGTATGTATAATTGATTGAATCTTAATGTGTTTGTAATTGATTTCTGTTTCCAGCCAGTGTACAGGAAGTTAATGCCGTTGTATTACCCACGCTCAAAGAAAGAGGAGAGAATCGTTCTCCCTCTCCTCCCTGCCGACATTGGCAATTCTGAGGGCGAGCCCGTAGTCCCAGAGAGACAGATCCGCATTGCTGAAAAGCCTGGAAATCTAGAGGGTGAGCTCAAATAATTGTTCATTATAACATATTTGTATATCTTTCAGATAAAATCTTTTTAATTTTTGAAAGAAGTCTCTTCTCACCAAGGCTGTATTTATTTGATCAAAAGTAAAAGTAATATTGTGATTTTACGATTTAAAATAACTTTTGTCTGTTTTAACATTTTAAAATGTAATTTATTCCTCTGATGGAAAATATGAATTTTCAGCAGCCATAAAGGGACTATCACACTACACTTTTCATTTTATTGACTTCCATTCATAGCATGCCAATATTTGTTGAACTTTGACCTTTGAATAAGACATGTTTGTGACCAATACTTCCTTTCTGGCTGTATCTTGTTTGGTTGTGGGTGTTTCATGAGTTCAGATTAGCTGGAACAGTCTCTTTGTCCCACAACAGGTCCTCTGAATATAGCAGAATCTTCAGCTTTCTGATAGGCCCAGTGTGGATACAGCTACAGTCAAGTGTGAGCGTGTATAGACACCAATCTTAACATGCCTAAATGAGAATGAGTTTATGTTTGGCTTGCTTGCCATAGCACTCCGAACACAAGTGTATATTTATTTGTTGGTGGGAGATTAAACTTGTATATTTGTTGGCTTGCCGTTATTTCAAGCCTATATCATGTGGACTGTGAGCCAGCTGTGTTAAGGTTATCAAGTCTCACTAGAGCTGTTGATCCAACTCAAACAGGCCACATAAGCCAGGTCCCATGTCAAACACAGCACTTTCCTGCCTGTTTTAGAATGCTTTAAACCAGGACATGGAAAGGCAGCCCAAGGTCTGTTAGCTTTTTCTAAGTTAATCTTAATATTTTGAATAACCTTATATTATAGCAGAATAACCTTAATATTCTGCTTAATCAGTCATGTTTTCATATGTTTCCTTGAGCTATTCAGAATGACATGAAGTTCTTATCTGAACAAACATGATCGCTTAACCAAACTTACCTCTCCTTAGTGAAGTGGCACAACAGCTTCCAGACTTCCTTGTTAATATGAAGTGTAGGGTGACTTGTGTACCTTCTGTGACACTGTGCCATCACAAGTGCCAACTTGATAAAAAGTTTCAAAGTGCTATTGCTCAGCTAGACATTAAGTCCAAAACTAAACTTGCAACAATTGGTTTAGCAAATGTTACAGGCTTGTTGGGTTGCTCAAACAGAAACAGAACAATGCTTTTAAAGGTCCACAGTGTTTACACTTTATTTTAAAAACCTGATTCATTTATCTTTTGTATTAATTTTTGAATGATGACTGTTTTCCCAGACATTCAACCTACAAAGCTGTTGGTTTAATGTCTCTTGCATCACTCTGTATTCTCTTATTCTCACATAACACAAGAGGTATAATGCTTTGTTATCTGGTCATTACAGTTAAATAAATCCCACATGGTGATCAGGAACCTGACCCAAACATTAAGCCCCCTTACTCAACATACTTGGGAATGGAATACCACAAGGTTCAGTGTTGGGCCCTTTCTAAAGCAGATTATGTGCAGTACAGAAAGTTTAGTATGCTTCTAAACTTAGTCACATTTCATAAATGTCCTGTTACTTATTTCTGTCTGGAGTTGGGCCAAATCTATTTATTTTTTATTTATTTATTTATTTTTTTAAGATAAGAAGTGTTTGTTCTTGTACAGTCTTTCGGAAAGACATCAAAGGACACATTTTTAATGTTTGTAACCCAGCTTTGCCGCACCCTCTCACTGATCTGGCTGATCTCTTCAAACTCTTGTCCTCATACATGCCCTTTCATCGTTTTGATGCAGGTCTGCTTGTCATTCTTAGAGTAATATTAAAGACAGCAGGTGACTTGGCCTTCACTAATGCAGCCCAGCTCTTATGGATTAGTCTATGAAGCCATGTAAAGGTCTCAAAGCATGCCTCAAACCACCATACACTTCCCTAATCTGCCTTCTCCAGTTTTTCTTTCTCTGTGCAGTTTTTCTGCCCAGTTCCCTTAATGCCCATTTAATTTTTTATTTTTATTTTTTATTACTATAATTATGCTTTTTGTTATTCATATTCTTATCACCCTCGCAAAAAGCGGTGTTGTATACTATAGATGTGTGTCAGATGGTAATGCCATGATATTCATTGGTTTCTTCATTTACCATGGAATAATAAAAAAAATAAATCCCCTAAAAAAACCCTTTCTTCTTTCTTTCCTTCATTTGCTGTGCTATGGATATATTTCTATTTAATTGTTTACAATTTTCTTTTTTGATTAGATCATTGTCTGACACAAAGTTTAATGTCCCATTGTGGTGATGTGCTCCTGAAATCCAAATAAATTTCAGCTAGAAGCCAGCATTGGTGCTCTCTGGTTCAGTGAGGCGGATGATAAAAGGACCGTTGCATTACAAAAACATAATCTCATTCTTTCCTTCAATATACTGTAATGATTCTGGGCAAAGATAATCTTCAGGAGACATCTGTGTCTAACAAGTCGCTGTAGGTTTGCTAGCAGCTGACTGGCTGTGGTCCTTTGATTTACCTGTTAGTGTCTCTACCATTCTGTCAAAGATGTTTCTTTCATTTCTGGCTAAAGAAGTAGACTATTGTACTTCCCGTTACAAAACTGTATTCTTCTTCCGCTCTTTTTGTTTTTATTTATATGTACAGTTATAAAAATATATGAGCCTCTCTTGTTTTGTTGATTGAAAACTGTATAAGGTGAATTTATTCAATTAAAAACCTTACAAACAAAAGAAATACTGACTGACATTTGACCATGTGGTTGAGCTGAGGAAATAAGAAAAGTTTAGTTTGTTGTTCAGACTGGACTTTCTTTTCAAGTCTGTTCAGATATGTCTAAGGTTGGCCCGTATTGGAGATTTGGCATACACATGTAAACAAGAATAACAGATGAGGATTATTTTTATGTTTTGCCTGGCTGTGCATCACACACACCACTGGCTTTCCCAGCTCTAACTGAGGGTGGGAGGCCACGTCTGGTGGAATGTACCACATTGTAGTGCTCATAGAACCTGGTAATTTTCATTCCAAGTGTATGAGATTGTGTGTGTGTGTGTGTGTTTATCACAGCAAATGCATTTGTGCTTCAGCACACTTTTATGGCGCAATGGTTGCGCTTTTCTTTGAATATCCAGAACTTTGTGTTGTGCATGAATACATGGTAATAAGTTCATAATACTGATATTAATCTAATTTCTGCAGATGACTCTGGGGACGATTCACTAGAATCAGACTTGGGGCTTGTAGGAAGTCATGCATTTGCTCGTATGGAAGGGGATGTGGATAAGCAGCGCAAACTCATCCTTCAGGGCCAAATTTCAGAAGCAGCTCAGCAGAAACAGCACCAAAGGAAGTAAGATGTCTTGTTCTCGCATTATAATGTTGCCTTTTACAACTTCAAACCCCTTACAAATATTTACCATATTAGGTTCTATGAAAATACTGTAGTTATTAACAGTACTGTACAGAAGTATTACTGGGCGGTATGACGTGTTTAGCATGTAAGATATATATATATATATATATACATATATTTTATGAAAAAAAAAAACTCATATAAAATTATACAAAATGTGTTTGGTCATACTGCCCACCCCTAGTAAGAAGTTTTTAAAAGCTTTCCTGTCGTCATGTTTAATTACTTTTTTAATGAGTCACCACAGTTTTGCTGTACTACCTACAGTGAAACTTTGGTTACTATGGCAAATGTTTGAGTCACTGGAAGCTTGGCAGAACCAACAGCTTCCTAAAAACTGTCAGCCATGTTTAGCTATATATACAAACTTAGGTAACATTTATATTTCATTACAGACATATTTATATTAGAGAACCATATACTCATATGTTTGTTATTTGTACATCACTCCAAATTACCTTGATGTGAAGCCTTAGTTTTGGGTGTCTTTACAGCTATAACCGCTGGCTTTGCAGAGCTCGAGCAGAGGACCTCTCAGACATAGCAGCGTTAAAGGCACTATATCAGACCGGTCAGTCTTTCTCTCTTTGAGTGTCTTTCTTGTATTTTCATAATGTGTGTTTTAATTGTAAAGCTGTCAATTTAACACAATACCTTTAATACAGTCAATTACATAAATTAATAGCATTGACAAATGAACTCGTTTAATCATGGACTGACCCATATGTAGATTTCATATTAAGGGATTTTCTCAAAAGCAAAGCATGTTTTTTTTAAATCATTTTGTAATTCTCGTAAGGTTTTAAGGTGGATTTTTGAGTTTCTTAAAATTAAACGTTTAGTTAAAAGGCATATCAATTGATTTGGTTTAAATATTTAATCGTTTTACAGGCATAGTTCATGTGTGTTGGTGTTATTGTAGTAGTATGAGATGGACTTTGTTTGGTCACGTGTTCTCTTTGTGTTGCTGTATCCTTGTATATCTTTATGCACGTGTGGACTTTGTGTTCTCTCCATCTGTGTGTTTGCACTCTGGGCAGGAAACCTTTGTTCTGCCTCATTGAGCTCAACATCAGGGGTTCTGTAATCCATTTCTCTCGTTTCACAATTTCAGGATGAAAAATAACCACCAAAGTAACGGTTTCTGTGTTGATAAATATTCATCATCTATTTTTTTTTTTTTTTTTGCTTACCTCAGATAGTGTCAAAGCTCACTTCTCTGAGTTCAAACTTCAAATGAATTTACAAACTGTACGCATTCTGTTTGTCTTGCTAAATTAAATCTTTAATTTCTTCTTTTAAACTGCAAACTTACTTACTTTCCCAAAGGGGAGCAGAGTTTCTCTAACTGTACACATAAACATGCATGTTCACTGTGCCATGTGAGGGTGGACTATATTAAAACAAATGGCACTGCACATCCAGATGTTTTTCATAATAAAATGCAAAGCATTGATTTCAATATACATAACTCTTTCAGTTCTGCTGGATGAGTTCATTAAACAGGGCGAGGCTGAAATGTCTAAAGCAATTCTTCAAATATGTTGCATATGAGAATGCTGTCAGCAGAGGGATCAAACTAGGGAGCTGTGTCCTTCCTGTCCATCTGCCCAGCCTTTGAGGTTCATTTAGGGTTAGGGACTGAGACACCTTATAATAGCTGTGAGGAAACATCCTTTCATAATATAGCTCTGTCATGAATCATGATGCATTTTTCTCATTTTCAGGTGTTGATATGTGTGGTAGAACGGTCATGGTTATTGTCGGCAGGAATATTCCAGTTACACTTATTGATATGGAGAAGGTAAAAGAGAAAATTCTCATACTTCCATTTGTCGTGTTCTTTGTATGGCAGGAGAAAATCCAGTTGACCAATTGCCCTGTATTCAGGATATCTTACAGTATACCATATTTAATTGCCAGATTTAACAACAATGCTGCCTAACCTGGTGAAAGGTCAACCTACATAAGGCAGGTTTAAAAGAATGTTTGGGTTTAAATGGTTATTTAGATGTAAACCATTTAGATGTATAATATTTCTGTTTGAGATCTGCATTTAGACTGAAAACTTTGAAAAATTTTAATTTAAAGGAACATGCCAACTTTTTTTTTTTTTCATCTTCAGAACACAGTTTAAGATATTTTAGATTTGGTCCGAGAGTTTTCTGTCCCTCCATTGAAAATGTATATAAGATATACTGTCCTTGTCCAGAAAGGAAATATCACCAAAGTAATCCATGTGAAAGTAGTCCAATAAAGTCATAGTTTTTTAAAATATAGTTTGTCAAAATATATTTTCGATGCTTAGTTTAAAACATTCTAACTAACCCACTGGTGTCACATGAACTGCTTTGATGATGTCTGTCTGATAATGTCCTTTCTGGACAAGGACATTATATTGTACATACATTTTCAATGGAGGGACAGAAAGCTCTCGGACTAAATCTAAAATATTTTAAACTGTGTTCCGAAGATAAACAGAGGTCTTATGGGATTGGGACAACATGAGGGGAGAGCCATTAATGACATAATTTTTGGCTGAACTAACCCTTGAATATTAGAATGTGGATTAGGGTTAGGTTATAGCCTGGTATTTATAACTATAGAAAAAACAATGGAAGTCTATTGAACTATGCAGTCCATGCATTTACATAGCTAAGTTAATTTGTGTGTTTGTGTGTTAGGCTTTGCTGTATTTCATCCACGTAATGGACCATATCACAGTGAAAGAGTACGTGATGGTGTATTTCCACACACTCACCGGTGAACACAACCACCTTGACACGGACTTTCTCAAGAAGCTCTATGACATTGTGGAAGCCAAGTAAGAGTTATTTCTGTTCCATTAGAGATACTGCAAACCACCCACGTTTCCTGCTCTCTACAAACTTACAATTCTTTCGAGATGACTTGACCCAGTTTTGGCTGAGTTATTCTTTCAAACCATAACTCACAGACTCCCATGGAAAAGCTAATCACAGTTTCATATAAATACTGACTTGCTGACTTTGTTTTTATGAACTTCTTGTGCCAAACAGTACTGTCTTCTCAAACCCCAAAACACCACATATGTTATGGTAATAATAAGGGAATGTCTATATCTTGGGCTTCCTGTTGGATGAATGTCATGAAGATTTATACACAGACACTCAACCCTTTTGTTGGTTATCACCAGCTTGTAAAGTTGATTGAAGTAAATCAACACAACGCTGAGTCATGTTTCCTCTGTATTACCTGCTATTTCTCTGAATTATCACTCTAAGTTGGTGCTTAAATGTGTCTGAGTTGATTGGTTTCACTAAGGAAAGTGATTAATATTTGTTTTGCTTAGAGCACTTTGGGAAATTTTGAGGGGGATTCTAGTTATCAAGGTTAGAACACTGAGAGTGATTGCAGTAACTTTGACACCTTGTAAAAATGAGGTCTCAATGTTCTCCTCTCACCCATCGAATGAGAAAGTCAACATACTACCACAAGAGGCCCACACTTGCATGGATGTAGCACAACAGAATGGTGATTGTTCTTTTAGTCAAACAGACCTAATGATTGCAGTTTCCCTGGCTTAGCAGAGAAGTTTGAGTCTTTGTTAAAAGTCAAAACCGTGGTAGGTGATTGGTAGGTCAGGCATTCATCATTTATTCGGGGGGACACTTCTCAGCATGCACTCAGAGGAAACCACAGTCTTGAAATAAAAAGCAGAAGTGCTCTCCAGCTCCAGTCCCTCACACTTTCCATACATGGTAGAGATCAGTGTGACTCATAACTCTGAGAGCCAGGCCAGTTTGCCTCGTGTCATTTATTATGAGGTATCAGCAGAGCAGATCATAATTGTATTATTTATCTTTATAAGATATTGTACTAAGAAAGTGTTTTACAGTCACAATTCATGAGCAAGAGTGATACGGTTCTGTAAGCAATCACGTCCATATTTATAGCTGAGCTAGTTGGTGATGCTATCACTCCTTGTGACCCCATGCTCATGGTTTTTGGACTGAATGGGCCGTGTCCATCGTGGGAAAGGGGAAAGGTTGACAGACACTTCCCTTTCGCTTTTGGAACACCTCTCCGATTTTGGAAGTCCATATCTCTATTCATCTGTGTGTTTTGGCCAACAGCGTGCGGCTAGGATGTGGCTGCCCCGCTGGACTTAATTCACCAAGATTTGCTCGTTCCTATCAAATGCACTTTAGCTCTCTTTCTAATGGCTTTATTGTTTTTGTTAAGGCAGTAATCGTTTCAAAGCCCAATGCGCCAGAGGAATTCACTGTTTGTGTGATTGGTAATTGGTTGGATGTGTTGATAATGTTTTTAAAACCAGGTTTACCTTTTGTGTTTTCAGGTTTAAGAAAAACCTAAGGGCTTTCTACTTCGTTCACCCGACGTTCCGCTCCAAGGTAAATGTAATCAATTCATCAAATTGGATGCAAGTCTATTAAAGGCAGAACTAGATGTTCATCTCATTTTGAGCTTTTCTTTCCAAGCTTGTACAGGCCTATGGTCTGATTCACAGCGGTCAACTCCACATGTTTTGCATTGACTAAAAAAAAGACTGTATGTGCTTGTGTGTAACTGAATCTGTTGAAAAGCGTTTTTGAGACCACATTAAGATTCATGATGTGTCCGCACTAAGTGTTCCATAGTGTTCCACGGAACCTATTCAGGTAATTGAAGTGCTTATGAGAGCATGTTGCCTCTGCCAGACTTTGCTTTCATTTGTGAAATTATTCAACAATTATGCTTTGTGCACTCCAAATGTAGAGGAACCTCTGCAATTAAGTGTCAAATAATTGTTTAATTTAAGTGCATCCATTTCAGTCAGAGAATGCTCAAGCCTTATAACAATCCCAGGTGTGAAATGTGTTCAAGCCTTATGGATGAGTCATTGGAGTAAATGCTGAAAACAAGACTACAGCAACAGCTTTAGAAGCTGCAGAGTTTGCGGTTGGCAATTAAACACCATCATTTTCATGTATATATGCTCATATGTTTGACCTCCAGTTCAACAATGTGTTTTTTGTCTGTTTGTGTGTGGGGTGGGGTGGGGGGGGGTATTTTGTAAAGGGTATTTTGTACCCTTTTCATGAAGAGTTCCATCTCTGTCCATCTAAAGCTTTCATTTATGATTCCCATCAGGTCTCTACGTGGTTCTTCACTACTTTTAGTGTATCAGGTCTTAAAGAGAAAGTCCATCACATAGAGAACCTGCAGCAGCTCTTCACCTGCATCCATCCTGAGCAGATTGACATCCCTCCTTTTGTCATGGAGTATGACACACGGGTGTGTATTCAATCCTTTCACACACACGCACGCACACACACACACCTCGGTCTTATCCTCAAAAACCTTTACCACACTATAGTTGTCCATTGAAGATGAAATGTAATTTCAATGAATATGAAGCACCATAAAAGTGGTCTGTACGACTGTATTTATGTTCCATGTCTTCCGAAGCTAATGTATATAGTAGCTTTATGTGAGGAACAGACTGAAATGTAATTATGGTTGAGACCCATCTGCATGTTGATAGCTTATAAAAGGAACAGTGGCACGCTCCTTCCATCCGTAGTACTAAGGTCTACTCTTTAGGCAAGAGTGATAGCCATTAAGCGTTTCATACTAGGGTAACAGTTGTATATACATGTTATTGTATATGGGTTTTTATAATATAATAAAATTAGATCAGTTATTTTTTTATCAGTATCCACAGAAGGCATTGGCTAAAAGTCAATCAAGTCTAGTAATAACAGATTTAAAATCATGTCTTACTGTTTTTGAATCTCTAACAAATGATCACTCAGCAGCACTTGATCTGAATTCTGCATGATTAATCGTTAAACGATTTTAATCCTAAATGGCAACGATTTGGCTCTATTAAACCTTAAATCTAAGCCAGTATGATCACAGCGGAACATTCAAATCTGTGTTGATGCTGGCAGAGAGCAGTTGTCATTTATAGGTATGAAACAGCTTCTCAAAAAGTTATCAGAGATTATTCATGGTGGACTATAAGTTACTATGGTGATGAACACTGCTAAAACCAGAGCCACTTTCATGGTACCTACAGTGGGGGAAATAATTATTTGATCTCCTGCTGACTTTGTAAGTTCACCCACTTACAAAGAAATGAAGGGTCTATAATTTTTATGTTAGGTTTATTTTAATGGATAGAGACAGAATATCAACCAAAAATCCAGAAAAAAACACATTATATAGGTTATAAATTGATTTGCATTTCAGTGAGTGAAATACGTATTTGATCCCCAAGCAAAACATAATTTAGTACTTGGTGGAGAAACCCTCGTTTGCAAGCATTGATGTAAGACGCTTCTTGTGGGCGGTCACCAGGTTTATTGGCTGTCACTTTGAACCTCGAAGTTCAGCTCACAGATTTTTAGATTTTCAGATTAAGGTCTGGAGACTGGCTTGGCCACTCCCAGGACCTTAATGTGCTTCTTCTTGAGCCACTCCTTTGTTGCCAGAAATGGTATGTTTTGGGTCATTGTCATGCTGAAAATGCCATCCACAACCCACTTTCAGTGTCCTGGGTGAGGAAAGGAGGTTATAGTCCAAGATTTTACAATCATTCAAAACAATTCAACAATCATCGGGGTCAACAATCATAGGGATCATGTGTTTCTATTTGAGGAAATGTTCATATAACTTCATGAAGGCTTCTTCATTTCTGTGTTGGCATTTCGTCAAATTAATTTAATAGCCCTATGCACTTGTACAATGAAGTTCTTGCTTGAATGCTTTTCCACAGACTATATACAATAGAATCTATATGGTATTGGATATTGTATTTGATAATATACATCAAATACAATATCCAATACAATACTACTACATACTGTGAGTTTATAAAAGTCAGTTCAAAGTCAAAAAAGTTGCTGTTTAAATGCATATTTAGGAAAATTATTCAGCTTAAACATGTAAAAGTTTTTCTCAGTGCTTAAGGTAATTGAAATGCTCAACTTGTGACCCATTTTAGATGTAATTTTACACAAATTCTTTTAACAAGTTTCCCTGTGTGACCTGTTCTTAAATGCAGCCTTTAGCACAGTTTTATATTTTGCTCAAGCTGCTATATAAAACTATTTACTTATTTTTAAGGCCTTAATGAGGTCCTTTTTGTTTTGAAATGGATTGCATTTGGCTTGTGGAAAGGAGATGCTAAAATAAGTTCCTAAGTATGGGTGGAGGAAAGTCTTTCCCTTCCGACTGAAAAAGGAGCCATGAGAAGCTCGGCCGTATGTGTGCTTTGCTGCCGCTCGCTCCGACTCAAAGGAACACATCACATTTTATTGCTTAAGATTACTCTTCAATGTCATATGTGGGATTGGGTGGCATATTGAAAGAAATGTGAAAACAAGAAATCTGTTAGTTAACTCTGGTATATTGAGAAGACAAATTATGTCTGTAGTCATCTGGCATTGCAGAATCGCATTACTATTATTACGCGTCACTTAGCATGTTTTTCCCTCGACTTGGAGAACATTGTGGTCCGTTTGAAATTTTGTGTTACCTTTTGTTACCTCACTGTTAAATCCAAGCAAATTGTTCACACTAATGTAATAAAAACATTTGTCACAGCAAATGGCTGACATTATCCATACATTGATTGGGTCTATCTGGACTCGACTGGATTATTTTTGTGTATTTTTTTTTTCGCCAATTATATTCATATAGTGCTTTTCACAATATAGATTGCATCAAAAAAGCTTCACACTATCAATCAAAAAAACATAATAACAATGTTTGTTTCTTAGTGGAGAAGCATCCACGTTTGGTAGAGCAGATCAAGGGTGTTACTGATTGGTTAATTAATTTGAATATCCCAAAAAAGTTAAGTCATTCCTTGGCTCTTAGTTTTGCGGTTTCTCCACACCACTATTGGATTTTACCACACAAATATATATTTTAAAACTCTGTGACCCTGAGTAGAAATTGCATCTGAAAAACTAAATTATATATCATTGTATGGTCATATAATCTGTGTAAACACTGTTTTGAGAAAATTATGCTTGTCTTTTATAGTGTTTATTAACTATTTTTTTAGCTATGAAAGCTATGATTTTTTTTGTTTTTGTTTTCTCTCCTAATCAGGGTTTATTAGTCACCTAATGCAGAATTATTTATATTTGTCTGTTAATTGTGTATTTTGTTTGATGGTTCATGGCAAACCAGTTTCCCTATCAGGATTAATAAAGTTATCAAGATTTTTCCATTCTATATTTTAGATGTGTTTTGTTCCTGGGTTTAAAGGGCAGTGGATTAAAAAATAAATGAAAGCGACAAAGGAAGACACACAGGTGAGGCAGCTGTGAAAAATCGATAATGCCACTAATGCGTTAAATGAATGGTCTTTCTCATGCCAGGTTCATGTCCCCCTGTATTTATCTGTTCGCTGAGCAAGAGTGCAGACGCACAGACTTGATTAGGATTTTTTTTCTTTCTTGCTGGCTGTGTCTGTATTTGATTTGCATGTCAGAAAGACATTTTGTACTTGTGCTTTGTCTGTTAATACACAAACTCGATGACTTTTGGGGAGGGAATGCAAGCTTTTAATAATTAGTATGTCAGATTTTTGTTTTCATCCTGTGTTTGTAAATGTTGTCAATTCAAAGTTAAGATCTTTAGATGGTTCCATAGAAATCATCTGTATCGTCAAACACCGGATGCCTTAGATATGATGCCCAATAGGGAATATTTCACATAATGTTTCTGTTGAAAGAAACCAAAGGCTTTAAAGCTTTCCTCTGAAATACAGTTTTACTTGTAGACTCACTTGGACTCTGGGGTTTTTCTTATTTCTGGAAACTGTGACTTTGGAGATTTTCTAGTGGTTAATTTCTTTAGGAATATTCATGACCATTTTGTAAATGAATGTGGATCATTAGAATGGATAAACTAATTTTCTCTTAATGCGTCTTATTTTATGCCAGTATAGATTGTGTTTTTGGTCTCTATGCCCTAGCCTTGGATCCACACCTGGACTACCTTTGCTCAACTGTTTCCTGTCATTCTTTGATTAATCAGGAAGTTAATGGGCAGGAGGGGAAATGCCAGAATGAGTAAGCTTTCAATGCCAATTTCACTCCGCTTTCTCTCTCTGCCTATGTGAATAGAATCAGTGCCATGGACAGTCCAGCCCCATTACCTCAAATAACCCAGTCAACTTTCCATAAAGCATTGAAAGGCCCCTGAAGGGTTTTTATTTTGGACTCATCCTTTACTGTGTTGGGTAGTAACAGGCTGTTTAATCTGGATTGCATAATCAAATTGCAAAAAAGTCTTGTAATTGCATGAAATAATTGCTTTACAGTTATTTTTGATGGATAACATGATTGTATATTGATTATAACCAGACCATAGAAAGGAAGTGAATCATCTGCTGTGCCGAGAGTTACACGGTAGCATCGGACACTTAATAATTCCCAGCACATCACTTTTGTGCTCATTTGGCTATTGGGATCCTTACATGCGTTCCTCTCCAGAATATCCACAATCATTACCAAAAATACTTGAATAAATATTGGCCTACTTGATATTTGTATTTCTATGGTAAATACAACCTCTTGGTTCCGATGTACATTGCAGCTAGATTTAGATCTACCTTCATATTTGTGCCAAGCTCTCCAGGATGTAGGTGTGACTTGAGCTTATGCTGTGGTAATAAGAAACCTCTTTCCAATTTGCCCTCTGGGTTTTTGGAGCGCATCAGTGCCCCTCAGCCAGTCTGTGGCCAAACGTAACCTTCACTGTTTATCTTTATTCGACTGTGCTCAGGAATATCCTCTCTGCTCTTCCAGGTTAATAGCCCCTATTACTCGGCTCAGTCCTCAGGCCTGTGATGGTGATCAGATAAACCCAACTCTGAGCAGTTCGACTGAACCAGCCTTTTCACCGGACAGACTCTCAACCCGATGAACCCGTGAACTCAAGATCGAGTGCGTCTCTGCCGTTCCTGACTTGCTACATTTTCTCTGTGACAGTGAGAGACCGTTGATCAATAATGCTGTATAAACACAACCTGCTGTGAAACCTGCTGAACGTGCTACAGACTTGTACCAAACCTAAATGTCATTGAAGGAACCTCTGGCTTGACCGAAGCTGTTCTTGAACAAGACATGGGTGTGTGTGTGTGTGTGCGTGTGTGTGTGTGTGTGTGTGTGTGTGTGGACTGAATAAACATAACGAACATACAAAACCAATATTTTGTACCAATGTGAAACACATACCAGTGCCTGCATGAATAAATGCTGGTAATAGCAGAAACCATTCTGGTTTTCATTTCTCATGTCCCGTCAAATCATTTGAAAGCCTTATATTTTGCCATCTGAAAAGTTGTGTAGTTTCATTTCATTCCATGTCTGCACGGTCACCAGAAGGAGCGGCCTTTCGCATTCATCTTGAGTCTCTCTTTTTTTCAGTCGCAAGCACTTTTATTGCTATTAAACAAATATCACTACTGATTCTTGAGCTTTCACTACAAGCAACTTGTTCTTGTGTGAACAGATGTGATGTCTGAAATAATGCTTTGTGAAGCTCTACATCCAGGTTGGCCTGTTGAGATTTCAGTTACCCTATTAATAACAGTATTTTTCTTTGGTTCCTGTCTAGATGGTACATCAGTGTTCTGGTGCTAAAAACGCTGGTGTGTCAGTTTGTATTTTATTTGGTGAAGCTGATTTTCATGCATGACCAAAGGAAACTCGTAGCCTGAGTGATGATCTCAAAGTGAAGCATTGTAAATAGATAATTGTAGATAATGCAGATGCTGTTTGCTACTATTAATTCTGGTTTGTTTTAGTCAGGCCTTACTATAGCGGTTCAGTAATTAATGTGCTAAATTTTGTACCATTTTAAATGAAGTATGAGGTATGAATCATGATTATGAAGAAAGTTGAAAATGGAATATCAAAATGTGTTATAATTTTTTGTATGAGTGTCTACTGAATTATTTTCTGTAAATTGCATGATCAGTGTATTTCTAGATTGAAAGACGACATATGAAAATGGGTTTCAAATAAAAGCAGCCTTGTGTTTTATAATGATGTCTCAAATGAAAGTGTTTTTCTTTGACGCTCTTTAAAACCACTTTTACATGAAAAAATATAGTTACAG
>JAOTRC010000043.1:19306206-19321303 GCA_027497675.1 Cyprinella lutrensis
CATAGATGGTTATTAATTATATAACCATCTCTCTTGCCCCTTTTCCACCAAAGCATTTTGAGAGCCGGTGCCTGCTCACGAACCAGTTCTTTGTGTTTTGACAGCCAAAGAAACGGTTCTCGTCAGGAAAATTGGTTCCAAAACGTATATAGTTATAAAAAGAACCAGTTTTGAACCTATTCTTTTGTGGTGGAAAAGGGATATCATACGGCTCGTTTCCACTGAGGGGGTACGGTACGGTACAGTTCAGTACGGGTCGGGCTTGCGTTTCCACCGCCAACAGTAGCCATAGGCGTGGTATGCTGGAAAGAAGCGATCGACGTCATTTTCGCGCGAAGAAAGAGACAGTAAACAACAATGGACAGAGAGCAGATCTTGTTCGTGCTTCGCGGCATGTTTGTCACTAGAAACAAGCGCTGGCATTAGGCATTTTCAAGAAGCCAACGCAAAGTCCGACTCAGGAGAATGATGCCGAGGACGCGAGTCCAGTAATTCTGCTAATGTAACAGCGCGTTATTGAACGCGGCACTGCTCGTTCTGGCTCTGCGACTCCGGTTATCTCTGTATGCTCATTTTAGGCAACAATAAAACGAAATGTTATAAAACACTTCTCTGCTTCATTTCAATTTCATTTCAATATACATTTTAAACAATCTAAAGCACACAAATGTGGTTCAGCCAACGCATAGCCTATTAAATATATTCACTGCATGTATTTAACGTTATATTTATAACAAAACTAAATATAAAACAACCCCGCCTCTTTTCGTTTAAATTTAAAAATATTAAACATATTCCAGGCAATATGTAATGTAATGTATTGCATATCTCATTGGTACAAATGTTGCAATAAACAACATCACAGATGATCTTGTAATAAAATTTTAAAAAATGACAAAACTATCTATTTTTGTTGAATTTCAGTTTTATCAATAATAGCCATTATAAACGTATATGTAAAAGGTACAAAAAGATATACAGTAAAGCGTAAATAACATCAAGAAACAATTCAGTCAGTGAATTATACGAAATTCAGCGCTCAAAGATATGAAAACTTCACGTAGCCTTCTGCCAAAACCATTGGCCAGGGAACGAATAATATATTCACGAGACCACCTAAGGTTTATACAAGACGAACGATATATATATATATATATATATATCATGTTTAACCACTACAGAGACGTGTCAGCCGAGTCAGCGGCAAACATCAGAACGACTAGCCGAGGAAAGGCTATTCCAGGCGGGGGACATGAGCACGAGCGTCCGGTGATCGCTTGGAATGGATCTCAGTCAAATTATCATAAATCTATAAATTAACCACAGATTTGAGCGTTAAAAAGCTACTTTCTCGCCTGAAATACTCTTAAACTACATTTCGTGACACAATAACAGTAGAATTTTATTTCAACTGTTTGCTTTTAATGCCCTTGTAGTACGCGCGAGTGACGATACTCTGTCCACCAATCACCGTTCTGCAGTGAGTCTAGCTCCACCTTTTAGTACCCTTTCACTGTGCTAAAGGTGGTACGGTACGGTTCGGCTTTTTGGTACCATTCATTCACTACTTTTGACAGTGGAAAAACGCAAATAATTGCGTACCGAACGGAACTGTACCGTACCGTACCACTCAGTGGAAACGAGCGTGCCAAAATTCACACAAAAGCATGTAAACCCATACAGAGAACAGAAAGGAGTCAGGACACAGATTCTCCAAAGAACAGCAGAACAGGTAGTATGATGAGAACAGGAAGTGTGATGTGTGCAGGAGATACAAAGTATACTGTACACTCGCTGTATATAGTGTCATGGAAGAGTGAGAAAGGAGCCCATTAGCACTGTCACAGCTCATAGCTACCAGGGCTAGCGAGCTGTTCTGCATTCAGCCTGCTGGGAGAGACCTACAGTAGTGTAGCGTTCAGGAGATGAGCTGCCAAAACCATTATGAAAGGTCTTTAGAGGAGACTGGAGTGGAGAACAGATGCAGAGGTGATGGTTTTACACGAGAGAGGTGTGAACACGCAAGTGACATGGCTAAAAATTGCACCTGCAATAGCTGGTTCAGAGTGAGAGCTAAATAAATCAACGAGGCAAGAACAAGGCAGAAGGCTGAAGCACTTTATGAGAGATCCTTTACAGAGACACTGAGACAAAGTTAAAGATGTATTTTATGCTAATGGATGCGAGGGACTGGCCTGGAACAGGTAAGATGAAGAAGCTGAGATGAATTTTTCAACAGGAGAGAACAAAAAATACAAGGAAAAAGAGGAATGGGCAAAAAAAAAAAAAAAAAAAAAAAACTGAAGAGAAAGTGAGAGAGAGCTGTCCAATCAAAGACCACTTGTAAGTAACTCTTACCAGCCCGTCCTGTCCCAGAAGGTGGGACATGTTGCAATACTAAAAAAAAAAATGCAAAGCCGCCGACATACTGAAGGTAGTTCAAAAACTGTTGCCATGTGGTTGCCAAAGGATTCTGTGGTTGCTAGGGCACTGCTTATTACTGTGCTAATTCAAAAGAGCCCATGTGTCTATAGTTATACCAGTCCTCAGATATGGTCAAATAAATTGATACTTAAGGGATTTTTAGGCAAAAAGTTTAAATGCTTACAAAAGTGATATGATATAAAAATGTCAAGTATAAGAAAAGAAAGTACAGACAGAATAATTTGACTGATAATCTTGACAGGTTGAAAACAGAGAGAAGAAAACAAGCTGCTCAGAGACAGCAAAAGGAATAGAGAAAAAAAGGTAGAGAGAAAGAGATACGGCAGAGGCAAATGTGTACGAGTAGCAGGGTAAAGAATTTGGTGGAAATCATAAAAATATGAAAAAAGAACAAACACTATCAGCGATTACGATAATGAATAATAAATGGTTCAGGCTGATGTGCAGTGAGACAGAAAAAAAAATTGTGGCAGTGAAAAGATTGAAGCAGAGACGTTTCAGACTCAAACTCCCAAAAATCCCAGTCTCTCATAAATCATTTGGGTCTTTATTTCCCAGCCTCTACTGGCACTGATGCCATTCATCGTATGCCTGGATTTTCACTTCTGCCAATCAAAAACAACTCCCTAAAGACCTCCACTGAAAAGTAAATGCTGTCAAAGGCTTTAACTAAAAATAAATAAATAAAACAACAGGGAGGATTTGAGTAACAATCAAAAATCCAGGCAGGAAATCTCTACAGAGAGGCTTTGCTGACAGCAAGGGGACAGGACATGGATGAAGCCTGCATCTGCTGAAGACGAGATGTGGATCTAAAATCTAACGGCCCCTGGGGCTGGTTTCACAAAGATAAACTTAAGACTACAGCTTAAATATAGTAGATAGTCAGACAGGTAAGTCAATGTTACAGCCTTAATTACAGGCTTTTTTTCATTGTTTGGTTGTGTACTTTATTTTATAGACAGATAAACATTTAGGGCCATATTTTAACGATCTGAAATGCAAGTATCAAGTAACTTTGTGTGCAGGTCTTGGGTACTGTTGCTATTTTACCGGCGGGATAAATGACTCTTGCGCCCGACATAAGTTTAAAAGGGGTTGGTCTGAAATAGCTTCATTATTCTTAGGTGTGGTTTGGGCGTAACATGAAATAAACCAATCAGAGCGTCATCCAACATACCCTTTAAGAGCAGGTGTGCATGTTGCATGGTGGATTGTTATTATTATGGCGAATTTACGATGTGCGCACAAGGAGCGTTCACAGCCGAGGAGACCAGTGTTCTTGTAGGGGCAATGAAAGAAAGAGAAGTGACGTTGTATGGGGATGAGAGAAACCCACCTAAATCAGCGTCGGTTAAACAGTCGTGGGAGGAGAAAAATTATTATTATTATTTTTTTTTACAATGAATCGGAAATGAGTTGGAAATTCAACTTTTTTATTATTTCAGGAAACAAAGCCATATAAATTTGGAATAAAATGAGGGAGAATAAATGATGATATAATATACATTTTTGGGTGAACCATACCTTCAAGAGCCCATAGGGCAGATACAGTGTGGGAGGGGGAATAATACTGTGTTCTGTATTGGCCTGTCACTCACGCCAAGTTTTCATTTAGAAAATAGATCTCTAGTGCACCTTAATTACATTCTATCCCTTTGGACGGACACACACACACACACACACACTTTACTGGAATTTAGTGTGTGTGTGTACGCATTTTCTCACAGTGGGTTGATCAGGCTTAGCCTTAAGATGCAGGGCACTAATTAAACCCTCATCTCTCCCAGTAATTAAGAGTTGGTTAAAACACAGTGGAGTGTTTTCACTAAACATAATTACTAATTATATATAAATAAAGAAACTTCCTCACATCCCATCTTTATTAAAGCTCACTGATCAGCGAGGAGATGAGGATAAGCTGCTATTCTGTCGTCATTCATATTTATAGAGTAATAAACCCTGGCAGAGGGATTATGAAAATCATCTGTGTCTATAAACACACTTCATAGGGTGATATTGTGGATCCTCCGTTTGATTTGAATCTCTTCTGACGATTATTGCAGTAATAAGAGTACCAAAACAGGACTCAGTAATAAGGATAACCTGCTGGGTCAAAGCCACTGTGTCTCAGATTAGAGCGATGTCACTTCACTACATATTAGATTTGTTAATCACATCAAGATTAATACTTTTATTCAGCATGGGGGCATTAAATTATTCAAAACTGAAAGTAAAGACATTTATAATGTTATAAGAGGATTACATTTAAAATATTTGCTGTTCTTTTTTACCAAAGAATAGAAAAAAAAAACAAGCATCAGTTTTCACAAAAATATTAGGCAGCACAATTGTTTTCAACATTAATAATAAGACATTTTTCTTGACACCGAAGACTGGAGAAATCGCCACTGAAAATTCAGCTTTGACAACACTAATAAATCACATTCTAAAATATATTCATTCATTCTTGAAATTCCGTAAGAATGGGTTGAAAAATACAAAACCAATCAGTATTGTTTAGCATTAATTAGAATCATTTTTCCAACAAATGCTTTTTATGAATGAATGTACAGCTGCCATTGATATTGCTTATTATGAAAAACATTTTTTTTTTGTAAATAAAATACAACCCATTTGTGAATGTTTTTTTTTTCTGGTACTAGATAAATGTTAAAAAAATATACAGTAAATAAAACATTGTTTTCAGCTGAAAATGTACAAGTAAAAATTGAGCCTGACGAGGACAACAACAACATAATTATATTGGATATACTTTGAATCTAGCATATCAGATTACTTAACTTACAAAGTTAAATCTAAGGCAGCACTGTATGTAGCGTTCATGGATAATGCAGTCCCCAAACATGACGAATTTAGAAACACAAAATTCATCTAAGATATTACAAAGAGTCCAAGGAAATGTTGAAATCTATTACTCAATGCTGATGGAAAATTATTCCATCCACTTAAAAATGCAAGATTTCAGCCAACAGTTGTGCGTATGTATGTATGTAAACATGTATTTTTTCGTTTATCATAGCATCAAGCTGTGGCTTTTTGGAAACCGCTTCATTTCATAGAGTGTGGGAATTCATACAAAGCCTTTTCTAGAGTGGAAAGAGAGTTTCTTGTACAGCACAAAGGATCTTAATGGGAGGTACTCACGCTGGCCCCAGCGTCCTGTACGAGGATTCAGGTAGTTGGGGTAAAGCCCATTGGGTCTGTCCATCTTAGCCAGCAGCTTCCGTATGTGCATCACCTAAACCAGAACATAGTTCACAACAGGACACGAACAAAAGGCCTGAATAGTTATAACAACATTCAAAACCAGTCCTACCTTCTGATAGTAGGCAGGGTTTCCTGTCAGATATGTCAGGTGCACAAACTCCATGTGCAGTGTCCCAAACTCTGCTAGAATACTGCTTCCAGCCGACGCCCAGCCCCAGTTACGACCCACTCCACTGAAAAACACAGAAGGCAAAAACTATGACATTCATGTACAGTATGTTCCTTACTAGCCTGAAGCAAACATCCACCTTTATACCTTTACAGCATGTAGACAATGAAGAATTATGGTGAGCTTGTTTGAGTCAACTGCTTCATTCCTGCTCCAAACTAATTCACTGCCATCCATGACTCCTCAGTCAAGACCAATATTCTATGTTCTACTTGTACTCATTTCCATTTAGAATGTATCCACACCATTCACTTAGACTGTGTGTGTGTGTGTGTGTGTGTTCTATATGAATGGGGATTAATAAAACACAGCGCCGTTCTTTCCCTCAGGATTAAAAACACCCAAAATACAGTGGGTTTTGTCTGTCTTGAGCTATTTCTTCTAAACACCCAATTAATTCACAAAAAACATGTCAGGAAGGATTTGACCTCCCTCCCTCCTCAAACACACAGAGAAAAAAAAAAAAACTCAATGTACATTCTGAATGCACTCCGCATATTTAATTTAGCAATTTTCATTTCATTCTAATGAAATTATGCGGAAATTCAAGTAAAACGGGAAGAAAGCCACAAGGACTTCCACAGACATAAAAGGTCTGACAGCTTTCCATTATGTGGCAATCACCATCAGGACAATGAGTGGAGGCAGCATGAGAAAACATTTTTTAGGCAGCATCAAAGAAAAAAAAAAAAAAAGAGTAGAGAAAGGATGTAGGAGTGAAAGGCAAGGTGTGTATAGAAATTACCTCTTCAAATTGACCATGGCCCAAGGGATGCCTGTTGGGGTGTTGAAGGCAGGAAGCAGCTTTTCTGCCAGCTGGACAGCTTTCACCTTAAAAACCTAAAAGAGACCGAGACATACATAGAGGAAAAATAAAGTATGAACCACAAGGGAGACAAAGCACAAAGGTGGACAAAAAGAGTCAAGTCAGTTCTAGGAGGATACAGAATTATAAAAACTCTTTGGGTAAATCACACAAAAACGTGCCAGGGTCTTTTTTTCTTTTAATTTAGGGGTGAAATAAACAATTATATGTACAAAAGTACAAAATTCTCAAGTGATTATAAATCCTGCTTTAATGAGATAACGAACAAAATTGTGTCCTCAAAAATATTAAGCAGCACGACTGTTTTCAAAAGTGATGTAATCAAGTAATGATGCTGAAAATTCAGCTTTGCCATCACAGAAATAAATTACAAAAAGCCTATATTAAAACAAAAACGGTTATATTCACAATATTACAGTATTTACAGAATTTTTGATCATGTAAATACAGCCATGGTGAGGAGAACTCTGGTGAGCAGAATGGACTTCTTTCAAAACATTAAACTACCACGGGGAGATTCGCGGAACAGCTTCCCACGCTTTGAAGCGTAAGGCTAGCGGGTGAATAGCTAAATCGCCCTGATCGCTGTACATAGCGAGCTGAACAGTGTGTGGGTGCGCTTAGAGCGTTTGTGGCAACGGGACTTACACTCAGAGAGGAGTTTATGCGCGGTGTAACAGACGGTAACAGGGCGGGGAACGCGGGCTGTGTCCGCTCTATGCGGGGGGGGGTTGTGGGGGAGTCTGGGAGACACATAGACATGTGGTGCTTTTGTGTATGGGTAAACAAAGGTGTGTGGGCACATTCTCTACACAGGAGGATTTTTTGCTCTTTTTGAGATTTCTCTGGTCGCCGTGAAAACGGCGTTTTGGAAAAATGCTCTTTTACATGCAGAGAAGGATAGAAGATACTGTCGTCGGATGGCACTAGCTTGCAGGACGGCTGAAGGAGGCGAAGACGGCCGGCTTCCTCAGACTCCAGATGCTCCGGCTAGACCTGCAAGAAATGCGAGGCATCTTTAAAAAGACGCTCGCGCTCTTTTACATGCAAAGTTAAAAGAAAGCTGTCATCGGATGGCGCTAGCTTGCAGGACGGCTGAAGGTGGCGAAGACGGCCGGCTTCCTCGGACTCCAGATGCTCCGGCTAGACCTGCAGGAAATTCGAGGCATCTTTAAAAAGACGCTCGTGCTCTTTTACATGCAAAAATGTTAAAAAGAAAGCTGTCATCGGATGGCGCTAGCTTGCAGGACGGCTGAAGGTGGCGAAGACGGCCGGCTTCCTCAGACTCCAGATGCTCCGGCTAGACCTGCAGGAAATGCGAGGCATCTTTAAAAAGACGCTCGTGCTCTTTTACATGCAAAGTTAAAAAGAAAGCTGTCATCGGATGGCGTTATCTTGCAGGACGGCTGAAGGTGGCGAAGATGGCCAGCATCCTCAGACTCCAGATGCTCTGGCTAGACCTGCAGGAAATGCGAGGCATCTTTAAAAAGACGCTCGCGCTCTTTTACATGCAGAGTTAGCAAGGATAGAAGATGCTGTCGTCGGCTGGCGCTATCTTGCAGGACGGCTGAAGGTGGCAAAGACGGCCGTCTTCCTCACACTCCAGATGCTCCGGCTAGACCCGCAGGAAATGCGAGGCACCTTGAAAAACACGCTCGAGCTCTTTTAAAAATAAAGTAACTTAAGCAAAGAAAAATAATATTGTCGTAGGATGGCGCCAGCTTGCAGAACGGCTGAAGATGACGAAGACAACCAGCTCCCTCAGACTCCAGATGCTCGTCAGAAATGCTTCGACGGCGACGGCTTCTTCTCAAGACAGCAAATGCGTGCAGCTCCGCTGAAGCGATCATAAAACAGTCACACAGTGAGATATCTCGCATATTTATACACTCGAGCCACGCCCTTTTTGGCGGGCTTTGACGCAATGAGAGCATGTCGACTTCTCATTGGCCGCGAGTTCAGCGAGTTCTCCCTGAGCGATCCAATGAGCTGCAAGCTAGCCCGCTCATGGTGTGGACTACTTGCACAACTACTCCCGCGTTCTACCATTAAGCCTGTGTAAAGCCTGTGTTATACTTTCCGCATCCGCAATTGCGCGAGGGTCCGCGTGACTTAAAAATCGTCATCGAAGGGTCTGTCCGGAGGTTCCTTGTTGTGCCTCCCATATTTTGTGACCGCGCGGTCAAAGTACGCGCGGCCTCTGTTAGATTAACCGCGAAAGCGCGGGGGGTAAAAACTGGAAGTCGATTTCGAAGAGAGGCTATGCGAAGAAGTCCGTCCGTCACTACCCGCACCCCAACAACCCATCATTAAAGGATCATAAACAGTCAGATGTGCAATAATTCCTGGAGGGAAATTAGCGAAAGTTTAGGCAAAGTATGTGTCGTTAGAGTGTTCATCGCACGTCCATACATGAGAATGGAAGTGCGGAAGTGCGTCGCGAAGCTCAGTGCAAGTAGTCCGTTGAACTGCGTTAACAATGGATACAAATAATAGGATATTTTTTTGGCTTCAACTTCTCAGAAAAGATTAATCTTTCCCGTAGCTTAAGCTAGCTTACGCAATAAGAGAGAACCTCTCGTAAGAGAACTCTTATTTTGCATTCCCGAAGACTTGGATGGGATGCAAAATAATTTTGAGGGTCGTTGGAAAGCGGTGGTTTTGTCATAAACCTTTCAGTTCACATGCAACAGATATTAATACTAGTTTGGGTTTGGATGCATGATGTCCACTATAACCTGGATGGATCTTAAATAAAAAAACAAAGTCAAGAGTAGTATTATTTCCCCAGCTGGTGTGGTTAAATTAAATGTTTTTTTTTTCTTTCAAGAACTAAGCTTATTGGTTCTTACAGATGTTCAAACGTGCTGATTAAAACGAGAATGAACCTCATTGGTTCTTGCATGTCAAGTGAACATACTTGAGCTTCCGTTTACCACAACTGATGTATGTTAATGAATGTTTACGTGTGAATAAAAGCCTAAATTCAATCTGTTCATCATATAAAATGATCGAGTCTCTCTCAATTAACGGATTAGTTTCTTTCTTTCTTTCTTTCTTTCTTTCTTTCTTTCTTTCTTTCTTTCTTTCTTTCTTTCTTTCTTTCTTTCTTTCTCCAGCATAGACACAGAAAGAATGACTTCACCCTTCATATAGTGCAGATATTATTTGAGGAGTAGATGTCATATGTGCAACAATCAATATTTTATTTTCCCCCAGCAGTAGTCATCATAATTTCAGTGAGAACGTCTGACACCAACTCTGCAATCCCACCAAGTGCTTTTGTGCAACAATGGCTAGAAAATATCTTGCGCTGATGACTCTCAGGCAAACTTCTGTGCCGTTGATCATGTTTAGGATGAAAGATAAAATGGTTCTCAGACAAACGGCACAGCTGCCCGAACCACTGCTAAGGTTTTTATTTGCATGCCTGTCTGAAGGATGTTTATGTGGAGTCTATTAAAATCCACTGCAATTCGCTAGAATAGATGTGTGAGGAGTGTACACAGCCTTTTAGATATTTCTGACACGCGCACGCACGCAGACACACAAGCAAGCAAGATGACAAAAATACCACAGTGTGGTGTTGTTTACTATGACCCCTAAACTGAAGTGGATTACCCACAGATGTGTTTAACACGTGTTTAGGACTGAATAACCTTGTTATATGACACATTCACCTTTGATATTAGTTAATAGGGCTGTAAATGTATTGAAAATGTTCAGATTCGATAGTTACAGGTTAATTTATTAATAAAATGAATCAGAATTAATTGCATGTCAATATTTCCTGATATAATAAAAAAATCATGATAATCAATAATTAAATATAACTTTACAGCATTGTTAAAACAATTTTTACTATAAATATTTTTCTTACAAAATTTAGATTTAGCTTTACGTATGATGAACACTGCCTTCTCTGAATGCCTCTTTGAATGCAAAGGTTTAATGTGTGCCTGCTTTTGTTCGTATACACCTCACTAAACAGCGCTAAAAGTCACAGGCCCGTGCAAGCACACAAAACCCATTCCATGCCCTCATCCAGTGAGCTCTTAAGAAGCCCAGCCAGATTGTGAACACCCAAAAAACATTTCTAAGAAATGGGACAGTCCTCACCAGAGTCAAAGCAGAAGTCTCGTGGCTCTTGCTTGATGGCCATTGGGTGGAAGGCAGCCTGGGATGGGCCCATGTTGGGAACACCTTGTTCAGCGTAACGGGGGTCTAGAAGCTCCTGTTTGAAACCCTGAGGAGGCACGGGAACCAGAGGCTCTGACAATTGCCGATGGTAAGGTGGCCTTCCATCTCTTGGTGAAGTGCTGGTGACCTGTGGCATGAAGTTGGGTCTTCCCTGGGTGTCAGAAGGTGGGAATGGAAGACAAGGCTCTGAAAGTTGCCGCTGAAATCTGCAAGATAATAGCAAAAATTATAAAAGTTTTGTAATGCGAGGCAGGATAAGGAGCAGCTTAGCAATAGCACTTTAGAGTTTTCTTCTACTGGCTGTAAATGATGTGCCACTGGTAAGCTCCCAGGAATTCAGCTACATGTGGCTGAACAGGATGCCAGCCAATCTGTTCTCACGGGGGTCATATAATTATACCACCACAGCTGTGATTTACACCACTTTTTTGACATCAAAATGAGCATTGCTGAAAGGTCAACTGTCTTATCATTAATACAATATAATATAATTATAATCATATAAACATAAGCCACCAATATACACTACCAGAAGTCTTGTACTTTTCTTCAACAAAAATGCATTCAATTGACCAAAAGTGAGAGTAAGGACATTTATTACACAAGATATCAAATATAATGTTTCAAAAAAATACTTACGTTATTTTAAGTTGAAATATTTCATAATAATAACATTTTCACTGTATTTTTCATCAAATAATTGCAATCTTGGAGAGAATTAGAACTTCTTTTAAAAACATTTCAAACCCCAATCGAATACTATTATAACACATCCCAATGTATATATATTGTAGTGCTCATTGTAGTTCACTTTTGTCCTTCATACTGTACATACTAACAGTAAGATATAAAGTTTTCCATACACATGTTGACTGAAGTTCTAAAACCATGTAGAGACTGACCTAGGTTCATTATTGAAGTGTGGTTCACGGTTTAGGGGTGGACAGGGCACTGCAAAAGGTGGGCTCTGGCTATGGTGAGGGAGTGTCGTCTGGCTAGGCGACGTCTTGGTCATTGAAGACTGCCCATGAAGGAGACGCTGTCCTAATGTTGTGTTGGAGACAGGGGGAGGACTCTGTTCATGCAGCGGACGTGTCCCCAGAGCGTTGGCGGAGCCACATGGCGAAACGGGTGTTGAGGGAGGAGTCAATGGCTTGAACCCAGCTGTGGGCTTCCTTTCATAGGCACTGTATCGAGAAAAATGAGAATAGTCATCATCACACTCAACATGTTGACAAGAAGGTCTTAATGATGCTGAGATGGATATAAGAAAGTACCTGTAGCTATAAAGGCACTTCTCTCCATACGGCATGGGACTTCTATCCTGGCTACAGGGAGAGAGCTCTTTGGAGGGACTCAGTTCCCGTTTGACCTTCGCCAGTGGCGGACCATGAAACATCACTGGGAGAAAGAAAAAAGCAGGAGGAGATGTTTCTAATCGAATAAATCAACAAAAGTGCAGTGAAACGCTTAAGGAGATTCTTCTCTACCATTAAACCCCCATATTTCACAGGTAATGACAATCGACTGTGAAGCATAAAAGCTCTTCGTTCTGCCTATCATTATCACGGTGCAGAACAACACATGCAATCAAAGCACTCCCCTCTGATTTCCATCATAGCCAAGTCAATACTCATGAATCAGTGTGGTCGTAATTCAATGATTGTGAATGATTTTCCTCCCCGCACTGTAACCATTAGCCCCTGGATCTCTGCATCAAGCTCTCATATCCGGCGCCACATAATGGCCAACGCAACTGGATCCACAAGAGTCGAGCCAGATAAATCACCCAGACTGTACTGTAAAGACACTCAGTAGGCACGTGAAAGCTCAAAAGCATACATTAAAGGGTTTGTTCGCCCAAAAAAATACCACATTCGGTGTGCTCTATGTGCATTAACCATACGTGAATAAAAACATCAATTAAACCTATTCATCATTTAAAAGTGATTGTGTAGCTTCAGTGACTTTTTGAAGCATCGAAGATTTTGTGGAATGGATTTTCATTCAAAAGATAGATCAAGATAGACAAATGTCTTACAAGTTTGGAATGACAATTTTTAATCTGGGTTGAAGGTACATGCACTCGTCCACACAAACTATTAAAGTGAGATTTTCTGCTCTGTTGACATTGGGGTTTTTGCAAGAGAACAGCCCACACCCCATTGATATGGTACTGGGATAGTGTAAGAGGGCATGGGCTGACATGTGACGTCCAGATGACCCGTTGATACTGAAAAGACTGTAAAAAAAAGCTTTCACATGAAGAAATCCATGGCTTACGTCCAAAAAGTGCCTCATTTTATAAACAGCATGTTACAAACGTTTATAACAATCTTCTGCTTTTCAATAACGCCACGCTGACATGCAAAACTGGACCAAAATGCATGCCCTGGTACACACCCTGTCTCCATGCCTCAACATCAGACGAAAACAAAAACAAACTTCAGTGACAAAACGGGGGGGAAAATAACATAAAATGCTCCACCAAGCATTCCTCAAGTATTTCCTTTGGCTTTGATTCCTGTGGCCAGGCTCTAACAAATTAGGTGCGTTTGGACAGAGAACCCTCAATGAAATGAGATTTAGTACTGTGGATTCAATGGGTTTAGGTAGGCAGTGAGGGGAAGCCTTTTCCTCTCACCCTTCCCACTGGAATCCAGTCCATTCCAGAGGCTAAACAGAGTGCATGAAAGTGTGAAATCTGATTATGAGCTTGGATCATGTGATGCTGATACCAATCGGCTGATTTGACTGAAAAAAATAAGTAGTTGCGGGGGTTCTCGCAGAGAGGATTCAGCCCAAAGAATGAAAAGAGGAGAGACAATTTAAGTCCTAATAAATCAAAACACTATTGGGTTTACCGAGTCTGACCAAGTTAAAGAGCAAATCAAATTCTTTGAAAATGATCGGATGCTAAAATATATAAACTATATAATGAGCTTCATTTGTGAGACTGACAGTTGGCATCTTCAACAAATTAAATTCAATAAGAGTATGTGGCCACTCAGTACCATCCTTAGTCTAAGATCTTTGTTTCCCATGAAACTTTGGCTTTAAATTTGAGCAAGAGATGAATAATAAATAGCTTCAAGAGTTCAGCCTCTGCCGTTTTCCCTAGCCATTCCTGGACGGCATCCAAAGTACACTGCCAAGGAGAATAAATAATACATCTCGAGGTACTCACAGCTCTCCGACTGGAAATCTGGGACAAACTGTTCGTCATCGGGCACCTGAGCTGTGGAGAGAGATTGGAGAGCATTAAGGAGTTGCAAACAATGGTCCCTTGCTGATAAGCAATTGGCAGATCAAAGTCATTTTCTCAGATAATATTTAGTTCCTCTAAAAATCAACATTCATCTTAGTGCCAACTTTTTAAACACTGCCCCAAAGCTGGTGCAACAGACCCAATTAAATGGCTACCGTGTCATGAAAAATAAACAGGAGCAGGGACAAAGTGTAACACTTAGAAATTATATATAATAAGAAATATTCATGAGTCTGAAATATAAATGTCAGCTACAAGACAAAGCACAAGTGACACGCATGAAAATTAATAGGCTACAAACCTTCTGCGATCCAGATCTCCTGCAGCTGGCTGAGGTCCTGGAAAAGTTCTGCAGATGACAGGCAAACCAAGACAGTCAGAGAGCTCGAAAACCCACTACGATCCAAGTATTTGATAAATGAAAGGCAGCCTTCAACAATCACAGCATCGATCAAACTACTTTGAGCACATATACTTCTGCTCTCTCACTGTTAATGTATCCCAATAATCTGATCCATCTGCTTAACATGCATTAGTCATGTTCATTAGATTGAAATTACCCTCTGTGTCCTGAGCGAGTTCAGTCTCCACTAATTTTCTTTTTCTCTCATTAACCGGTCGTATATACGGTTCCTCCAATTGCAATGACTTCTGCTGTGGAAAAAATACTTTGGTCAGTGTTGACTAATTTAATTTTGATTTTTTTTTTTTTTTAATGCATAAGTATACTTACATTGGGTGGGACCATAAATGGTACTTGCTGGTCATAAAATCCATCCATTTCACCTTGGTCTTCAAGGAGGCTCCCAGAAAAGGGTCTTCGCTTAAAAGCGATTGTTATATTGACCTCTTTGGGTCGGTTTTCTCTAAGGGGGGGGGGGGGGGGAAATAGATTATT
>JAOTRC010000043.1:19373485-19395827 GCA_027497675.1 Cyprinella lutrensis
ATTAACGTTAACATTTCATCAGCTCAGCAGGTTTATTTTCAAGTGTACTTAAGAGGCTCTGTTCAATCCAGCCGGTAAAATTTCGAGACTGTCCACAGAGTTTGCATTTGCCACATGAAATGTGCCACACATTTCCGAAAATGAAAGCTTGAGTGACCACAAAATAAACAACAACACCCAAGCTGCATTTAATTCTCATGTTTCTATCACTGAGGATCGTATTGTAAGTGTGAGGGAAAACTGCTATGATATTAAAGCACAGGATGCACAGAAAATAAGCTTTGACATTTTGACAACTCATCTTATACTGCATACGGTAAGCCAACTGACTTTCAAACAACATTAGATTGTTTGAACTTCATTTTCAAAGATAAATGCAATCTTTTTTGGAAGTTGCATGCAAACCTCAGACAGGATAAACCTAGACAAGATATTAAACCCAGCAAGAGGCACATCAGTAAGCCATGGCTAGGATCTTAAGACAGAGAGTACAAGCAGCAGCTCAATGGTGAAAGCAGAAACAACACAAAGGCCCCTGTAACAACAAAGAAGCAGAAAGCGCTTTCTTTCACCAAAGTTCACTTAAACTCTCAAAGAATCGTAGTCCATGCAGCTGAAGGAAGAAACAGAGAGCAAAACCACTGACTGTGTGGCTACAACCATCTCAGGCAGAAAAGAAAAGCCTTTAATAATTGTGGAAGTATTGTTAGGGGGCAAAGGAGACGATAAATACATCAATTGCAGAATGCGATTTTCATAGAAAACAGTGAAGGGAGTGTCTGTTTTTGTGTAGGAGTACTGGGGTCCTCTGCCCTGTGGTTAATAGCATACGCTTTTCCAAAATGATCTTGGAAAGTTTTTGAATTTCAAACCTAATAAAAAAAACATTCCCAAAGATCTGACTCTAAATCACTGTTTGCTGCTATGGATTGGGGTATGAAAAAGCTTTCAGAGATCACAGGGCCATTAACGACAGCACAGACAATCTGTGAATAGTCTGTTCGCACAGCTCACACCTACGTGTGCTTGGCATGAATAGTGCACTTAAAGCGTTTTCCTCTTGCCATGTAATAGTGATATGAGCTTTCCATTTACAAAGTGCATATAGTAAGATTGAAGGGTTAGTTCAGCCAAAAATGGAAATTCTGTCATTAATTACTCACCCTCTTGTCGTTCCAAACCCATAAGACTTTCGCTCATCTTCGGAGCACAAATGAAGATATTTTTGACGGGATCTTTCCATCCTTCCATAGACAACTACCACTTTGACGACTCAAGAAGTTAATCATGTGAATTGAGCGGTTTAGTCAAAATTTTCTTAAGAGACTCGATCGCTTTATATGATAAATAAATAGATTGAATTTAGGCACTTTTTCACATAAACATTAATTAATTCACACATTCGTTATGGTAAACGGAAGCAAACATGTTTGCTTTATGTGCGAGAACCAAAGAGGTTCATGCTTGTGTTAAGCACATTTGAGCTTCAGCAAGAACCAATGAAGTTCTTTCTCGCACAACAAGCAGGTTCAGTTGAGCTTCTGTTTATGTTTGCTGATCAATGTTAAATCTGTTAATCATAAAGAGTTTGAGACTTCAGAAAATTTGGGCTAAAATGCTCAATTCATATGGATTAATTTTACAATATCTTTATGAACTTTTTAAAGTGTCAATGTGTCAGTTGTGCAGCTGTCTATGTATGGAGAACAGAAAAAGCTCTCAGATTACACATAATTTTCATTTTTGGATAAACCATCCCTTTAATCATATTAAAAGGAATCAAAAGTCTCAAAGAATCCTTTTTGCTTTTCTAATCTTGCATTGACTTTTTTGCTGCTGCATAAATGAGTAGAAGTGGTTCAGTTGTTTTCCAAACAAAGCATCACAGTGAAGACGTTACACCACTTATACACAGAGACACAAAAAACATATGGCGAATGTTGAGGAGATCTCACCTGTGCCGATGCTCATCATGAGCTCCCACGCCATGTATGACCTGTCTGCCGCTGTGCCTCGCCTCCTTCTCTGACTCGATGTGCGGTATCAACACGTCCTCCAAGCCAAAGTCAAAGCGCTTGTGTTTGGAATTGTCCGGAAGGAAGAAAAATGCTCCGAAGCACAAGGTGATGAAGGCACTGAGGATGAGGAGGAGGATGAACTTCTCGGAGAGCCGTAAGGTGGCTCTGTGATGGGGGAATGAGGAGGCACCTGGCGAGAGGGTAGGTATCCTACGTCCCGAGAGTGGCAATAGAGCTGGCGTGGTCATATTTTGACGATGAACTGGAATATGGTGGGATAAGTGTCAAGGTTGTTTTTGTGTAATCACTCTATTATCTCATTGCGTTATAAGAGTTGTACTGCCAAATGTCTTCTTATCAGAAATTGAGTTGTCCTGTAGATCACAACTGATTCCACTTGTTCTGAAAACAAACACATTTTCAGATACTGACTGTCATAAAACATTCAACAAAAGCTTGCCATTAAAAAATGATCTTCAGTTTCCATGGCAATTATGTTAAGCAGCAGAAAGGACATGAGTCTAAATTTTATTAAATAACAGGTAGCTCCAGGAATCTAATTTGATTCCTCTTTTCTAGACTAGTAGTCAAGTGATTAGAAGTAATTTGATCTATTATTTGTGCAATCTATTTGTGCCCTTAAAGTGTAGTCGGAAATATCGTAATTAAGAGCGAGTATGAATGACTGAGCAAAGTTGCATTTACAAATGAGAAACTATTCCAGGTGATGTACTGTTGTTACATTGAAAGGGGAGTGACATCTGAAACATGGCAGAGACAATGATGATTTATAATATTATGTAATATAATCTGTACACAGAGATCTGTGAACAGAAAGCAAGTGGTTGACAAATGGTGTCAAATCATTCAACTTTCATGGTCTGCTTCTGTTTATTCACACTTTTTTGTTTTGTTTTGGCTGACATGTTATGTTTCCACCATGAATTAGTGATGTCATAATAACAAAAGGCAGATTTAGAGGTATGAGTGTGCACTTGAGGTTATAGATAGATTGGTATGCTAATACTAGTGTACAGTTTTTACAGCCTTAATTGGCCTATACTCTATACAGAATTCTATAATATTACAACCAATTTTGCTGTTTTACAGAATAAGAACAATGCTGTAAATGTGATCACCTGCAGTAGCCTACTGTGTAACACTCTAGCTCGTGATGCATTGCTTAATTATAAAGATTAAATCCCTTTTCCCTACTAATACGCCACCCATTAATTTCATACACAGGCTTTTGGTTCACACTTACAAATGGTCTACATAAGACAAAAAAAATCATCATGAGGACAAAATCATAGGCCTACATTTTGGTCCAAAACCATTTTAAATATTGCTTATTAGATGGTCTTGTTTTGGACTATCATGCCCAGCTTCATGACACAGCTTCATATTCATGTCAAAAACTAGACTAGAGTCAAACAAGTAGGCTAACCGTTCAAATTAGATCAGCACTATATCAAAACAGCTATCATCGGAATGAACATGCGCCAAATATATTAAAAATTCGGCACATGGGCAGTAAGTTACTCTATTAGACTTTGAGCATGACAATGTAACACCTGTACAAGTGATTGTGCTTCATTACAGCGCCAAATCAAGTGTTTCGTGCTCAAAACTCGGGTATCGTGAAACATCTCTACCGTTTTATTCCTATTTTTACAGATGTATTTATAAATGTGCGCACATACCGTGAGGGTCCTTTTATCATTCTGATCCATGATCCTCGCAATGATCCAAACGCTTCTCTCGGTGTCGAAGCGGGTTGGGTCAAGTCGTTATCTTCACGATAAACGGTCAGCCCGCCGTCACCGCGCGTAAGGCGTATTGATCAACCTAGGAATACGTCTTTATCTTAAACTAAAAAAAAAAAAACAGTTTGATATGACTAAATAGTAACGCAACCTAGGAGATAAAGCAAACTGACAGATCGGAAAGTGAACACAACGTTACAGCTCTAAGAGCTTTCCTTCTGCGTGTTAAAGATAAAAGTTCCCGTCACATCATCATCAAGCGTTCCGTAAATATCGCGGAGCGCGCGGACGTTGTTTCAGCACAGGCCTGATCTGGTTGATGCCGTGGCAGCGTCTCTGAACCGGAGAGCGATATCAAGAGCCGATACGATATTGAAAGTAAACCACTGGTGTATCGCAACCGCTGGGGGATCCTCTCTACATAATGCCCTTTTTAATAAAATATCAAGCCGGCCTGCGCTGGACGTGTGCTGCGCCTTTTTCATCCAGTAAAGGCATTCAGCTGGCAGCCGTGTAGAGGACTGATCCCGTCCTGCAGCTGCTGCATCACCTTGTCGGTGCCTCGGGATAAATCGGAGCCATAGACCGTAAATCCCCAACTAATATGGATAAAAGTTGCCAGGCTCACGTTTATGCCCTTGCTTCTATGCACTGAAACATTCACGAATGCCACCACCGCCTCCTTTATGTCTTCGTTCCTCCGTATTTCTGTAGCCCTGCGCGCCGCCAGGCTCTAATATCCAGGATGTTGTTACTGCAACAGCTACTCCTCCTCTCAGTCCTCCAACATCCAGTCAGCGGCCGTTTGGTAAAGCCAGGGAGCGTCGATCAAGGACGAGTCTCTCTGGGCAACGCAACATGAAGCGGTATACTGTGGACGGTAGAGGAAATAGAGCATTTATACGAGTAATTTTTCATAGTTTCTAAAGTTCCTATTTTTTCCCTACTTTATCTTTGTTTTTCTGTTTCTGTATGCTTGTTTATATAATGTTCAATTTGCTGTGTGAAAAATATGCACGACTAGATTTCTGATGGATAGGCTACTGAGATGAATAGGATGCATGCATTTTATATTAACTTAAATAATGATAAATAAATTATTAATAATTCTCAATGCAAATATTTAAAAAAATAATAAACAAAAAAATATATTCAAAAAACAAAAACAATTTAAAATGATTTGAACTCATTTGATTCGGGTTTAATTTTAGATAATGACCAACTGACTACAACAGCAGAAGACCCCGCTGGGTATCATTTCCACTACAAATAGGAAAAAGAGGCTACAGTTTGCAAGAGCTCACCAAAATTGGACAATTGAAGACTGGAAAAGTGTTGCCTGGTCTGATGAGTCTCGAATTCTGTTGAGAGATTCAGATGGTAGAGACTCTAGAACTCTAGGTAGAGACCGTAGAGACAGAATTTGGCGTAAACAGAATGAGAACATGGATCCATCATGCCTTGTTACCATTGTGCAGGCTGCTGGTGGTGGTGTAATGGTGTGGGGGATGATTTATTGGCACACTTTAGGCCCTTTAGTGCCAATTGGGGATTGTTTAAATGCCACGGCCTACCTGAGTATTGTTTCTGACCATGTTCATCCCTTTATGACCACCATGTACCCATCCTCTGATGGCTACTTCCAGCAGGAAAATGCACCATGTCACAAATACCAAATCATTTAAAATTGGTTTCTTGAACATGACAATGAGTTCACTGTACTAAAATGGCCCCCACAGTCACCATATCTCAACCCAATAGAGCATCTTTGGGATGTGGTGGAACGGGAGCTTCGTGCCCTATATGTGCATCCCACAAATCTCCATCAACTGCAAGATGCTATCCTATCAATATGAGCCAACATTTCTATGCTTTCAGCACCTTGTTGAATCAATGCCACAGAGAATTAAGGCAGTTTTGGGTGAAAGGGGGTGAAACACAATATTAGTATGATGTTCCTAATAATCCTTTAAGTGGGTGTCTTCTCAATACATATGTTAAAATTAGATTACACAATATTAGAAATGACTTACATTTAATCAAATTAATGTTCAACTTCAGATAACAAAATCTTATATGATTTACATATAATCAAATATATGTTACATTTTAGATTTTTGCAATCTTAAGAATGATTTACATATAATCAAATATATATTTAGAGGACTTATTTTAGAGGACACAGTCTTGGGTTGAATATAAAATAGTTTGTGCTCTTATACATCATGGATCCATCACAGGACATGTTCACATTCTGCTGAGCAGCAGAGAAATGAGGCCATTTAGATCAGCCTGTGACTTAGTCCTTGGGCTGCCATAAGTGTAGTTCTTTTCTCTTGATTTAAGGATGATATACCAGACTAACCCATAGCAAGTGTCAGTGCTGTTGAAGGCTGTGGAGAGAAAAAAAATCCTGTATGACTCATAAGAAGGCAGTAGCCAAGGGACTGGATCTGCTGTCAGTCAATTCAAGAGGCACACATTTGACACCCTGACAGAAGTCACTGTCAGAAAGGAGTTTCGCTCTGCTTTCTCAGTTTTCTGTCAGAATACGACACAGATCACTGGCCAAAAGTAGAATCACCTTAAACCACAGACCACAACAAAAAAAGACTGGATTAAGAGAAAATAATTCACACTGTGAAGGCAAAAATAGGACGAAGAGACATGGAAAAGCAGAGGAAACGGATGATTGAAAGGTTTATCTTACTTTAAGAGCAGTAGAGGTGAGACTGAGACCATCCTCCAGTGGGACTGCATAACGAGCCAGGATGTGTTCTGAGACTTTGAAGTGAGGAATGGTGAACGATGACAGTTTAAAATCGGCAAGCAAATTAATGGGATACAGCATCAACCTTGAGAAGTCCAGGCAAGGGCGAGTTGATTGGCTCTGCAGGAGCCCCAAAGTGGCTGTCGATTGCTGTCACCAATAAATGTATAAGGGTGACTATGTCTGACATTCCAGTTAATGAGGCAACACAGCACTGCCCCATAATGGTTAAGAAAATAGGAAGTGAGTGTTGGCAAAAACCATCTCTGTAACAGAAGTACCCATATCTAGGTTACACTAATAATTAAAGAATAGTCTAACTGTTACAATAAACAATATAATCACATCCGAGTCATATAAAACCAAATAAAACATTTAGGTTCAGGTGAAATACTTGACAGAAATTTTACAATTAATCAGCATCAAACAATAAAGAACAGTACAGCACAATTGTAAAATATTGTTTTTATACATCAGTTCATAAGAGGTAAAAATGAAAATTTTGTCATTACTCACACTCATGTCATTCCAGGCGAGTAAGACCTTCATTCATCTTCGGAACACAAACTAAAGGAGTAGTTCACTTTAAAACAAACAAACAAAAAACTTTTGCTGATAAGTTACTCACCCCCATGTCATCCAAGATGTTCACGTCATTCTTTCTTTAAGTCGAAAAGAAATTAATGTTTTTGATGAAAACATTCCAGGATTTTCTCCATATAATGGACTTCATTGGTAACCAAACGGTTCAAGGTCCAAATGAGAGTTTCAGTGCTGCTTCAAAGGGCTTTAAACGACACCAGACAATGACTAAGGGTCTTATATTGATTCATTTTACAGTTTACATGAAACATGGTTTACTATAATCAACTAGTAATGTATTACAAAAGCTTCATGTTTCATTAGTTTTTTTTTTCTTTTCCAAACTCCCATCCCATCCCATTTTTAATTGTGCAAGTGAGCATATAACTCTGTTACTAAAAATATTTGAAGTGCCCAAAGGGGACTAAACACTATGTTATGCAAGTTGTCCTGGAAACCACATTTCTCCTGGTGAATGAATTATTGACAAACTGCTAATGTTAACTAATCCAACTGAATAATTCAGACGCAACACAGTCCCGGATTCAAAACTCTCTGGCATGTTATTCTTCCCTCCAGTGCTTTTTGCGCATGTGAAAAAGAAGTTTTTAGCCCTGGTTGTCAAGCTTTGTCACGACAATCTGGTCTCGGCGCAGTGACATGACATGATGCTGACAGGTGAGGAAGAGTTCTCACCTTGCGAGGGATTGATGGGAGATTAGAGATCTGAGACAGACTGTAGTCACATACTAATGAATACGGTAAAAGCAGAGTGTGTACAAAAGGGCACAAGGAGGAAAAATAACAAGAGCAAGAGAATGTGCTTTAGACCTCAACTATGAATGATAAATGAAGTGTAGACAGAGAGGAGCTCATAGAAGTAAACAATGCCAAACAAGACAATGTGTTTTAGACAGAGAGATGACAAATGGAATGAGAAGAGGAGGCAGCTGAATGAATGAGTGCATTCAATATCAACAAATATGATAGCGTGCAGCTCTCAAGCCCATGAGGATTACGTAAAGACCATCACAGAAAAAAGTGCACACTGAGGAATATGAAGTCTCTGGAAAACAGGCAATGAGTTTAATCATGCACATCATTAAAGCCATCTTCTGGATGACATAGCTGCCATATTATTTTTATTATACAACTAAGTGATGCTGTATATAGGCTACAATGATGAGTAAAAAGATTATGACTACTTAATATGATGTTGGTCCTCCGTGTGCTGCCAAAACAGCGCCGACCCACTGACCCAGACATCCCTAAATGTGTCTCTGGGACAAAGACATTAGCAGCAGATCCTTCAAGTCCTGTAGGTTGCAAGGTGGAGGATTCTGTGGATTGAACTTGATTGAGATCTGGGGAATTTGAGGTCAGGAAAACACGTTGAACTCTTCCATGTTCCTCAAATTGTTCCTTAATGTATGCAATGTGGCAGGGTACATTTTCCCACTTACACCAGGGAACACTACTGACATGAAGGGTGTACCTGTTCAGCAAAAAATGTTCAGGTAGGGGTAAATGTCAAATTTATGCCCACGTGAATGGCTGAACCCAGAATTTTCCAGCTAGGGTCATCATGACACTTTGATTGATCTGTGACTACACAGCAGAGTGTGATGCACTGTATTTTCTGTGACTTGTGCCTCAGAAGACCATCTGTGGCTCAGACCAGACAGGATAGCCTTCATTGCCCTCGTGCATTGATGAGCCTTAGGCGCCCAACACCCTATTGCCTAAAATGATTGTGATTTGTCAATCCTCAGACCACTGCTGGTAAATTCTCACCACTTCTGACCAGGAGCAACCCACAAGCCATGCAGTTTCAAAGATAACTGATATTTTGCTTACCATATAAAAGACCTTGACGTTTGACCTTATTAGGAAATGATCGACAACATTCATCTTTGACTGGTCATTATGTTGTATATTCCTAACTTAATTTGCTTTATACTTCTTGGTAGTCCTTCGATTACGATGACGATACTCCTTTACACAACTCATCTAGATGATATTGGCATATACTATGCCTGCACCAGCCAAATCATTTGACCACGTTCTTCACATACATCAAGATATAATGACACACTTTGCTGCTTCTCTTCTTCAACATTTTTCCTTCCAACAGCCATTTAGATTCTATCCAGGTCATGGCATCAGCGTAACAGACCCTCCCCCCAAAGAGACAGCGCACTGTGATGTGTTCTGTCAAACCCTATGAATGCAGATTAATGCATAGTTACTTTAGCCCCATAAAATGCATATATGGGTCACAAATGAGATTCTTCTCTGAAATGAAAATTAGATATAACATGACTTCTATATCTGTCAATCAAAAAAAATGTTTTTGTTTTCAATGATGGTTGTGATTTTTACAACTGGGGCATGTGGATCTTCATCTTAATTTTTTTTAGGAATAGGGAAAGGAAAGGGAAAATGTTTTCTTTATTAATACCCCAAGTTTACATGTATGCATTTAAAAAAAAGGTAACCCTATGCTTTTCCTGTTATATAAATAGGAAAGGGGGTAGGGTTACACAAAATTAGGGTGACCATATGTGTGTGTCTACATGCGTATTTATAAACTATAGGGGTATTAATGAAGGGGTTTTAAGATGAAAAGACTACTGTTTATGAAAGGCCATCATCAGAATGGGTAAATCCAAATATTACATTGTACAGTTCTGATAAAATAGTGTTTGCAGGCTTACAGAACTACTCATGTCCTTGACTGTGTGAGCTCAGAGATTTCAAAGAGAAAACTGAAGGTTTAAAGAGTGCATGTTCTTCCGAATCAGATTGATTTCTACTTTAATCCACTGCTTTGTGTGTTTATGGCATAATGGGAAGAAAGATTAGAGGTCATTGACTGATATCTTTCACATGCTCCTTTTTTTAAGTGAATAAATATTATATAATGTATACATTTTATAAATGTATATATTTTTTGTAATATAACTTGAGAAAAACAAAATGTTTTAAATATGGTGTGGTCACATTGACACTTATATAATACAGAAATGAAATTTGAAATTACAAGAATGACATATTTAATAGATTACATTTTTCAAGTTAGTGTTGCTTTAAAGCCAGAGATAGTTTTCATAGGTAAGGTTGGTTGGAGAGAAATGTTACTTCCCCACAAAGCACAGCTGCCATCTAGCGTTAGAAAGAGCCATCCAGTATGTGGAATAACAGAACCACTTAATCCTTTTCTCGAAGTCTGTGCTCAAAATTAGTGACACAAATGAAAACGGTTGGTTTGCCGTTTTCATTTGTGCTGATTTTAACTGCATTGACTACACTGATAACTGAATTGATTTTAATTATATTTTGCTCAATTAGCAAGGTAAACCACACCGTGGTGAGAACTAATGTAGATATTTAAGTAATAAAGACCTTTTATTTGTCCCGATACGCATTGTTTTAGATACGACTACACAGAGTATACACTATTGAAAAACAGATCACATTAGCACAATCAAACATACTTACAATCAGAAGTGCCACTCTTACAAGTGGAGAGGTAAGAGTTGTTTAATCCGAGGTACCAGTACAGCATTCACAAAGACAGCTAAAATGCAATGGGATGCATAATAACAAACGCAGTCTGTTAAATCAAGTCAAGCACATGTATAAAAATAAACCATTATAATAATACAAACAACACTGTTTATATAAAAGGGTATTATCAAAGGAAACATGATGATTATGATAAAAAAAGAGCATAAAACAATACCACAGACATTAACACAAATATCCACCGACATTTCTAAAATGTTTTGTCAAATGCTAATTAGTATCAAACTATGGATAAAAAATATTTATCGTGAACACAAATGAAAATACAGTAGCTCTGTGTAAATAAAACACTGGCTCTTAAATCTTTATAATAGTGTTGGCACTTTGATAACAGAACAGACATAATTTTAGTTTATCTGCCATGATTAAGGGGCACAATAAATATTGGCACTGCTGAAAACGACAACAACAACAAAACACCCAAATTATGGACAACCTAAAAAGTTTAATCTTTCAGAATAATGAGAACTACACTGTATGAATAAAGGCAACAAGAAAGGCACAATGTGAATTTGTGCTTTATATGTTGACTGGTTAATGGTTTAAGGTACAAGTTTGATCAGACAGAGTATATTTTCTGGTTGTCTAGAGCTCCACAGTCCGGAGATGCCCACGAGGAGAAACGCTGCCTAGGTTATGTAGAATACACTCTGAAGCCTCCACTACGCTTCCACAACATGACCAGTGGGGCTTACCGGGGTGTCCTTTATGACCATGTCCACAACCCTGAAAACCTCCTAAGTGTGCGCGCGCGCGCACACACACACACACACACAAACACATCCCCTTTAATGTGATTAAATACATAATATTACATTAAAAATATTTTTGTACTACAGTACCTGGCATGGTCCCTGTGCAGCCACAGCGTGCCTCTTTAGCGCCCCCACTAGAGCAGAAGGAACAGCAATGGAATACGCCACAGTGGCGTCTGAACTTCTTCTTTACATTTAACACGAAAGGTGATCCCTGGAAAACAAAGATTGTTGGAATGTCAATATCTCCCAGCATCACTGACATTCCTTTAAACGGGCCAATAATTTTGTTGTTATTATAAGACACGTGCTGGTTTTGGTTTAACTGGACAGTTACCTGGACGTGTTGTGCTTTAACACAAACCCACACAGAGTAAAGACCTGCTTCAGGAGGGGTGTAGGACACACCATAGGAGCCATCACCCTTATCCACCACACAGACCTCCACAGAGCTGTAACGCCAGAGAGGGGAAAAGAGGAGTCACATTCTGAGGTGATAAAAAATGATAAAGACATTGAAGATCTTAATGGAGAACTTTTATTGCAGTGTAGCAGTGACAGTCTGTCAGAATGAACCCCAAACATCCTAAACTCAAGTCCTGTTAGAGTATAGAGTATACCACCCCTAATGTAAATGAAGTTGATCCTTTTATATTAAAATATTAAAATATAATATGCAATTAAAGTACTTTAATTCAGGTCTAAAATTCAAGTAATAAAAACCAAAATATTATAAAAGTATGCAAACATTTTTTTTTTTCAATTTGATAAAATGGCATGTGCATTGATGGTTATAAAAGTAGAATCTGTAAGCATTGGCAAATCTGCTTCAGCCGTTAAGACTTAAGTGACTCTACTGTCATTTAAAAAAAAAAAAAATGTGGTGTCTTAATTTTCCCTGTGTACTAACCAATCCTTCCTATCCTTGTGCACTATGCTGACCAGAACAGGGTCTCCACCTCGGCCCATCTGCTCTCCAGAGGAGTCCCTGCAAACCAGAGTGAACTCGTCCCGCTGGCCTTCACGACCTCGCTCCACACCTGGGAGATATTCACACAGAGGGACAGAAATATGTGAGTGGACACAGGCTATGCAGCGAAAGCAGTGACCTACATCTGAGTGAAACAAATTCTGGAAAATGATAGGATAACTCCGTCATTTGTACCGGAAGACCACAGTTATGATATTTTGATAAAGAATTACGTGGTCAAAAAAAAACAAACATTAACTCTATCTAAAAATAAAAGAAAGATTAATTTAGAAAATATATTGGGTACATTTTCATTCCTTACCAACTTTAAGTAAGACATAACTCTAAAACTTTTTTGCTGTGTGAATGAACGGTGCGGTTTTGTGCTTTCACCCTTTCATTTGAGACAAAAAAAAAACACACACTGAAACTAAAACTTACAGATCTTTGCAAAAAGTGTGTATTAACATCAATAAATTATGACAGAAATATAGGCTATCACTACTGCAAACTTAAATGCACTTAAGTAATAATAATATAATTATTTCTAAGGAATATCATAAAACCCAAGCCACTTATTCATCCATGTTTTAAATACAGTTCTGTCATGCAGAATCTTATTTGACAAAAATAATGCAATGTTTTGATTTAAAGGAATTGTTATATTTTCATTTGATTACATTTTAAAAGCTTCATTTAATTATCAAAGATGATATAAATTAGTTTTAAATCATAGTAAAAATAAATAACTGAATTTAGGGGTAAATGAAATGGATTTAATGGGGCCCTAAATCAAAAGGTAGCTACTCTTTAATTGTTAACAAACATGTTTTCTTTCTCAAGTTCTAACAAATATGTGGAAAGCATTTCCTTTCCGATTAATGACAAACAAATATTGTCATATATATCAATATCAAAATACAGGCAAGCAGCAGTATATTGTCCTCCTGCGGTGAACCTGCATGTGGCATGCTGGGACAGAGCTGGAAAAGTGACCCAGCACCAGACCAGTACATAAAAAGGTTGAGTTGTTGTCATAGTAGCCAGGAATGTTGACTGCTATTTATCCCAGTGTCATAGGCCTTTTGTTGTGTTCACTTGTGTATGTATCTGTGTGTGGAACAAAACTGGATCTAAAGTCTCTCTTTCAGGCTTTAGATCTTGTCACACAGAAAACTTAAAATATACAATTTCATCTGATACGGTTTCTAAGGAATGTGCACTGAGCCGTCATGTGTTTGACAACGAGCTTAAGATTCCACAGAAGAGTCACAAAAAACAAACTCTACTACACCACAGTTTCATGAGTAACATCATTCATGATTTAAAACAGACTAATGACCCAATTCAAGGGGAGAGGAGCTCATAAAAGTACAGTTTTATATCAGATTTCACTTTAAAAGAAGCAGTTAACAATTTTTTTTAATTCTGTCTTTCATTTACTCACCCTCATTTCATTACAAACCTTTATGACATTATTCTGTGGAACATACATTTTTGGAAATATATTTTCAATTTTATTTTCTGTCCAAACAAAATTCCCTCATCCACCCGACGAAGCATTTCAAAATGGTGGAGGTAATTCCCCTAAGAGGAAGTACTTAGGGAAGTTTGCAAGCTCTTGTCTAAAACTGGAGTTAAACACAGCCCAGACCTACTCTCACCTTCTCCCTGGATAGTGCACTTGCTGGGATCCAAAGTCTTGGCATGTAGAACTCCAACCACAGGAAATCCCTCAATCTCCCCAGCACTCTCCTGAGGAAGAAAACAGATGCTGCTAGCAGTATCGTGGGTGATCGTCGTTGGGTGTGGGTCGTATCCTGACTCTACAAGGTTCATCAATCTCCTCATAGTAACTCCTTTGGCACTGAGGATTTCGGCATCTGAACCGCACATGAGCAGGCGTTCTGCAAAGTCCACTCCCCCACGGACGTCAGACAAGGCTTGGTGCAGTTGAGCCTTCTGCAGATGGAGTTGGTTCCTGCGCTGTATTTTCAAGTCTTCCAGTGACCGCAGCAGCGAACAGCAATGTGCCTCCACAGCGTTGGCATAACTCCGAGCAAACGCCCGAATCTCACCCGCCAACGTGTCAGTCCTTGCCCGCAAAGCCTCTTGGGATGTGTCCACGCATCTCATTGACTCCTCCAGACGAGCAAGACGAGGCCTCAAGCTCCTGACGACCAAACCCCTGATGCGATCTCCATGACGACTGATGACCTCGTGGGCAGAGCTGCAGTGGTGGTCACGGTGAAAGGTGGCCGCACACTCCAGGCACACAGTGAGGTCACATGGCTCGCAGAAGAGGCGTAACTCCTGACCAGGATGCAGCGAGCACAGGATGGGTCTAGTGAGACGACCCTGGGATTTCAGCTCCTGTAGGCTTTGTATAGAGTGAGAGGAGGTCCTCTTCTGTCTCCTGCAGAAAATGATATATATTACAGGACTTAGTTTGCATTCAAGGTACAATGAAAAGATTGTATTTATGAGTTGAATGCTCATTAACACCACCACAAATTTGTAATTTCAAGGGAAAATCCCTGGATTTTATTTAAGCCCAGAGTTTCAGGGCATTTCAGAGAGAAAACATGGAGGAATCAAAGAATGATGCATCTGTTGACAGTACATTTGTAATAAGATTTTTTCCCCTAATTTAATAAACAATAAAACTAGCTAGTTGCATAAATGTACAATAGTGTACAAAATACAGTAGCACTGAACAGTTATGATAGAATATATATACCACGATTACTCAATTTAATCATGGTCACAATTTGTGGTTGCTGAATAAATGCACTTACTCTATGGTAGAATACCAAGTCTTTTTTAGATGTTTTAATAGAAACATTAACAAAATGTATTTCAGTTCAATTTAGTTTATTTCAGTTTACTACGATTAAGTTTACTACAAAAAACAAAGAAAAACACATGATGCGCAATGCATTCTTCGTCATTTAGAAGAGGAAAAGTTCTTGCTTTAATTTTTTGTAAGAAAACGTGCATCGTTATCTTGATCCGAACATATTCATTTGACAGCACCTGGCATTATAATTATGATGTAACAATTTGTGTAAACAAACTTCACAAGAGAACTTGAACGCAATATTTCGCAATGGCTGGTAAAATGATGAAGCAGAGAATGCATTAGGGGGGTGTTCAGTTCACATTTTTGGGACAGCCGTTTTTGACCATTCAAGGTGTAATGTTACATCTGAATGACCATAGGTCTTGACCTTTGACCCTTACCCAAAAGTCTAATCTGGTCATCCTCTTTAAATTTTCTGAAATAACATAGTCTACGAATAGGCAATTGTTCTGAATACGTACATATAGTATTATGTAGTTTAGATGCAATCTGGATTCATTATTATGTGATAAGTGTCTGTTGCTTCTGTTACTCATTTTGCGTTGCCTTGTGGGATATTATATTATAAAATGTTCATCAGATGCACACTCTCTAGAATTAATATCTCGCGACGCTGGCTTATTTCTGTTATATTTCTTCTCAGTTCGTGTCGCGATAAACTAACCTGTGGGCCTGACCGCAGAAGTCGCATAGGTTGACACAGCACACCTCACAGCGCTTCGCCGCGTTGCTGTCGCTGCACAAGTCGCACAAAACGCTGCTGTCCACTAGCAATGTCTCAGTGAAAACCTCGTCCAGCGCGAGATGATCAGTGGTCAGCCCATCCACACCCGATGGCGGCAGATTCACCTCTGAATCGCACTCAGGACACAGAATCGTGGAGCCAGAGTTGTGCCCGTGCGTCTCATCTTCAGGCGAGCGTCGTTCCCCGTTCACGCGACGCACAGAAAACGGCTCGAGCTGGCGAACGCAGTCCGCACAGAAAGTATGCAAGCAAGGCAGGATTTTAGGGTCTCGATACATCCGATTACAAACACCACAGACCGCTCTGGACTTCTTTTCCGAGTTCCCATTGCTTTCACCCAAGACTGTTTCTCGCTTTTCTTCTTGAACTAATCGCTCTTTGCAAAGTGACATCGTAGTTGTCATTTTTATGAGGGTTTTAATATAACTCGCGCTTATTCAAAAACAAATTATGACGCGACAGCTGTAGCCTGGTTTTGGTGGTATTTACAAAAAACATGCAACTTAGTCAGACACCAAACTTTCCAAAAGTTAACTTTTTTCGCTCATGTTATTTGAGAACGTGCCTCGCCATCCAATCATGTTATGCGTTCACATTTGGGGGCGTGGCCTGAAATCTGACCTATTCTAGCCTGTCCCCAATCTTCTGGCTAGACAGATCAAACCACCACTCACAGGTCGGTCAAGACTTGCAGTTCATGCTTTTTTCCTGCTTAAATGTAATTCATTCCTTTACAAAATACCCTTTATTAATCCATTTGCAAAAGTTCCTTTAAATATTGGCATTTTTATAATAAACCATGAAGACTGTATTTGTAATAGCCTAATAACAATATATAGGCTAATGTATTAGAAGTATTTTTGGATGTAGGTTTGACAATGTAAAGGTATTGGTTATAGTCAGCAATTACATAGCAAAGGTCTTTTGTTATCGGTGCCACTTTACATAGAGGTAGAATTAATGTTTCAATAAAATTATAGCAATAGCCTACGTTGGTAAAAGTATTTATTCATCTTTGTTGACAGTTGAAAAAAAAATACAAAGGTTAATTATTTCATGTTAGCTCAGGTCCATATTAACAGATACAAGTTTTGATTTAAGTAGCCTACTTACAATGTCTCAAATAAGAAAAAATCCTTTATTGGTAATACAAACATTTTTTCCAAGAACATTTTAAGGTAATATGTAAACAAAGGTATATTAAATATCACATAATATGCTTGCAGATTAGCTGACATTTTGTCAATAACAATGTTTTAATATGAAATAATTCATTGGATTTATGTGAAATTTGGATTTAGATTAGCCTATATATGTCCATTGCAGGTTTCAAAAATCTCATGTACTTTTTTTTTAAAAACATTTTGTCTTTTTATTGGGAAATGTCATTATTGTTCAGGATGTGTGGTTAATAGATTGCATTTTTGTACTGTCAGCAACCTGAGAAAACATCAGTCAACCACTGGAGATACTTGTCTGGGTTACAGAGAGAAGAAGGATGACCGTGAACAGAAGTTGTAAGGATGGCACTTTTGTAGATGCAGCATTGAAAATGAAGTTTGTCTTCTCCGTCACTCTGTTTGCTGAGGAAGAATCATAAAGAGAAATAATGTTGACTTTAAGACAGAAACTCATGATTTGATCAACATGCTGCACGTGTCATGTTATTTAATGAGTGACACATTTTGTTTGTCCATTCTGTCCAGAAAGTTGTTTTAACAAATTTGATTTGATATGCAATACTCTGTGTAAATATTATGATTATGGGTCGGCCCTTCTTAACAACTTGTCTTTACATTTTTTTTTTGTCAATATCTACGGTTTTACCTGTTACAGTTGCCTCTGAGATAGCTTTCACAAGAGTGTTCTCGATAAGACAGGTGTAGATATCATCCACTTTTACTTGGGTTTCGAGGACACTAGTAACTCGCATGATTCCAGCGCCGATGTTGATGAAATTGGTACTGCTGTTTAAAAGCTGCCCACTCTGACTCATCCATCTAACCTCTGGTTTGGGAAACCATCTATGAGCCTCAGCAAAAAGAGAGCCATTTCCCCTTTGAGTAAATGTGGGAGCTGTGAAAGCTGCAAAGAAACAGAAATGAGCAGATCAGATATACAGTACATGTGTGTATATGTTAGCAATAAGGTACGAGAGGCTGTGCTGTATCGTGAAAAAGTCTGCAACCCCTTCAGTCGTTACTTATTCACGATGCAGCACTTGCCTCGAGTACCTTATTGCTTTTGTAAAACGGTTACCACACAATAAAAATGTTAAAGTAAAAAAAAATAGTCATTGACCGTCAACAGCAATAACGTTTCAATGTGTAATATGCATGAAAGCTGAAATAAAAACAACATAGGAGCTGAAGTGTTGCGCAGTGATGAATAAAACCGTTGGGTGAAGCGGTTTTATCATGAATAAAGCATGGCTACCAATCAGAATCAAGGACTGGAACTCACCGTTTTATAATATGATACACATGTAAAGATTATTGAAGTATACTTTACAACAAGATAATACTATACAAATAACTATTTGTTTGTATTCATTGTTTGTGATTAATTGTGAAATTTACAAGCAATTTCCAGTGCATTCAAAGATAGTCAGATTGATTCTGTAATTTTAAATAATAATTTTGTTAATCTCTGAGCACACAATAGTTTATTTCCTATGAATCAGTTTAGGACAAATCATTTAAGTGGCGCGATTCTGAAGTCTGCATACAATGGAAACGTCTCGGTTACGTATGTAACCCTAGTTCCCTGATAGGGAACGAGACGTTGCGTCAAACGCTGTGCGTTCCCACAGCGTTTGATGCAGCTTGAAGTTCCCTTGAAAGGGAACTGTACTATCTCATGAGACAACCGGAGAGGATTTATGAATGACAGTGGACAACTGACGGTGGTAGGTCATATGATAATGACAACACGGCTGATCCCGATTACATTCATACTACACTTGTACTAAAGAACATACTTTTAAGCGGTCGTGAAGTAATTACTTGTTCAAAATAAGTACCTATCAAGAAAGTATATGATTTCAGATGCAGCCGGAAACTTTTTTTTTTGGATTTCAGTGAATCAGGGTTTTTAACAAATCATATTAGAGAATGATTCAGTGACTCACTCATAAAGAGACTCACTTGTTGTCACCTATTTGTGGATCAATGAAGCAGAAATAAGATATGTGGGTTTAAACATTTATTTACTTTGAAATAAATGAATAAAGAATGTATTTACCAGCAACTCTAAGGTTAACGCTCGTAGTCCCTGAGACTTTTGGTGCATTGACAGTGACGCGATACACACCTTCATCCTCCATCTTCACATTTCTCAGCAGAAGGGAGGCATTGCCAGTTGATATAACATCCGAGAACAGTTGAGCCCTGTTTTGGAACTGTTTGTTCTGCCCCTGGAGCTGGGCTGCTTTGTTTTTGTATTCATAGACTACACCACTGACAGCATCTTTTAGCCAAGTAATTGACACATCACTCAATTTCTCATTGCCACTGTTGCTAAGAAACCTGCAATCCAGGACCACATCCTCCTCAAGATTCCCCACAATAGAGGGACTGCTGCTCTCAACGGTACCTTGGGACACTTCAAAATCAAACATAGACGTTTAGTTTTTACATCAACTACTAAATGTACTATGCAAACTGTTTATATTTTACTAACCTGAAAATGCAATAGCCAAAGTGAAAATGATGAGTCCAGAAATGACCACAATGAGAACAATCATACTGCAAAAGACATACATTTGATGAAAAACATTCAGTATGGACTAATTGTACTATAATCTTCAACTTGAAATTGTTTGAAAAAGTTAGTCAGTCTTCTACCTCGTAAAGATTATTTGTCCAATTGAAGCCATTCTGGTAATCTGTTCCTACTTTCAAGCAGTATCCTTGATGAATCGATGTTCCTCTCTGTTCTTCATCTCTGCCGATGGCATAATAAATCAACAGGCTAAGATAGACTAGCAATTCCTAATCCCCCAGACTAGTTTCAAACTGTACTTCCACTGAAAAAGATCAGCACCTCCTCCCTCTGTCAATATTACCTCTGAGAGGAGTGTCCTGACACACTTGATAACACACAGCTTGAGAAGAGGAGTGTGCTCATGACATGAAATACAAACAGTTGCAAATGGTCAGAACTTAGACTGGCTACAGTCCAGGGCCACTGTCCAGCAAAGTTTAGCTTCGACTTGCCTCAACACACCTGCCTGGATGTTTCTTTACCTTAACCATCGTCCTTTAGCTTCCTTGAGTCACCTTATATTAAATATTGTTACAAGTAATGACAGACAGGTCGCTAATTTCCCTCCAGGAATTATCGCACATCTGACTGTTTATGATCCTTTAATGATGGGTTGTCGAGGTGCGGGTAGTAACGGACGGACTTCTTCGCATAGCCTCTCTTCGAAATCGACGTCCATTTTTTACCCCCCGCGCTTTCGCGGTTTTAATCTTAATCTAACTTAGCAGAGGCCGCGCGTACTTTGACCGCGCGGTCACAAATTATGGGAGGCAGAAGGAACCTCCGGACAGACCCTCCGATGACGATTTTTAAATCACGCGGACCCGGAAAGTATAACACAGGCTTTACACAGGCTTAATAAGTAGAACGCGAAAGTAGTTGTGCAAGTAGTCCAGACCATGAGCGGGCTAGCTAGCAGCGGATTGGTTCGCTCAGGGAGAACTCGGCTGAACTCGCGGCCAATGAGAAGTCGACATGCTCTCATTGCGTCAAGCCCGCCAAAAAGGGCGTGGCTCGGGTGTATAAATATGCGAGATCTCCCACTGTGTAACTGATTAATCATCGCTGCAGCTAAACTACACACATTTGCTGTCTTGAGGAGAAGTTGTCGCCGCCGAGAAGGACGAGCATCTGGAGTCTGAGGAAGCTGGCCGTCTTCGCCATCTTCAGCCGTCCTGCAAGCTATCGTCATCCTACGGTATTGTGCTATTTCTGCATCTAAAAGAGCGCGAGCGTCTTTTACAATATGCCTCGCATTTCCTTCGGCGGAACATCTGGAGTCTGAGGAAGCCGGCCGTCTTCGCCTCCTTCAGCCGTACAGCAAGCCGGCGCCATCCGACGACAGTATCCTCTCCTTGCTTACTCTGCATCCAAAAGAGCGCGAGCGTCTTTTCAAGATGCCTCGCATTTCTTGCAGGTCTAACCGGAGCATCTGGAGTCTGAGGAAGCCGGTCGTCTTCGCCTCCTTCAGCCGTCCTGGAAGCTAGCGCCATCCGATGACAGCATCCTTTCTTCTGTTAACTCTGCATGTAAAAGAGCGCGAGCGTCTTTTTCAAGATGCCTCGCATTTCTTGCAGGTCTAACCGGAGCATCTGGAGTCTGAGGAGGAACCCGACCGTCTTCGCCACCTTCAGCCGTCCTGCAAGCTAGCGCCAGTCGACGACAGTGTCACTTTTTTTTATTTTTTCTCTGCATGTAAAAGAGCATTTTTCCTCTGCATGTAAAAGAGCATTTTTCCCGCTTGCGAGCGCCCAAACGCCGTTTTAACGGCGAGCCAGAGAAATCACAAAAAGAGCATAAAAGAATCGTGTGTAGAGAATGTGCCCATAATCCTTTGTTTAACCATACACAAAAGCACCACATGTTCTATGTGTCTCCCAGAGCCCACCCCCATAGAGCGGACACAGCCCGCTCGAGTGTCAAAGTGCTTAAGCGAGCCCGCGTGCGCGTCCCCCCTCTGCCCGCTCTGTGACAGTCTGTTACACCGCGTATAAACTCCTCTGAGTGTAAGTCCCGTTGCCACAAACGCTCTAAGCGCACCCACACACTGTTCAGTTCGCTATGTACAGCAATCAGGGCGATTTAGCCATTCACCCGCTAGCCTTAACGTAGACTCGCGGTATTCCTGACACTTGACATTTTTTCGCAAATTTAATAAATAAACACTTTCAGGTCACGGCATAGGCCTATATTTATATATCCGTATCATCTTTGCCTCCTCCTCTTTCGATTCTGATCAACTTTATGCTTCCAGAACCAGTAGTTTCAATGAAATCAACGCGAGTTTCTAACTTACACCATTAAAGGGTACCATGTTCCTAATATTGTTCTGGGAGTCCCCAACAACAGTTTTACAAGCATGCAATGACAAAAAACACTTTTGTTGTTTTATAATATGCATTTATTTTTACCTGATTTGCCCACCGACTCCCATATGAATCGTTTTAGCGAGTCCTTTTCCAAAACCCGCCTTTGCGTGACGCTAATCTGCGGTGATTGGTCAGATGACCTAGTCAGTTG
>JAOTRC010000043.1:19443860-19461592 GCA_027497675.1 Cyprinella lutrensis
CCGATCGTAAAATATCACCACCTATTCTATTTTTATAAAATATGATCGAGTTTTCACGTTTGGCAAACTTAACTTAAAACAACTTCATCAGAGAGGCGAGCAATAAAAAATGGCGTCTTTTCGCGCACTTGCAACTGCAAAGTTGAAGGAGGAGCACGTCGTACGTCCGTGACGTCAGACGGTTAACTATTTGAGTACACTAACTAAAATAAATAAAAGCATTTAATTGCTGTAAACTTAAAATTTCACTTTCGTTTTAATTACACAAAAAATTAAAGGCGAATGAACTTTTTTATTTTTTTGAGTAATTGCAACCCATTTTATTTACCTAAGTTGTACTGTTTGGTTTTACAGTGTACTTTTAGAGCTTTTTTTGGAGCTGGAGAGCCATTGGTCACTATGAACCATCAATTTATGAAAAAAGATGACTTTTTTAGTTTCCATTAAAAAAAAAAACTAGAAACACAAAGGTAAAAAAAAATGGTGAATTATTCCTTTTTTAAGCAAATTCCTTTGAATATTGCTCACTACTACACATTAATCATCAGCACTCAACCCTTCCTTTGTCCCTGCTCAGATCTCTGCTTTTCATCCTTTTCTTCCTCCTCCTCCACCACCACTTCACCTCCACTGCGTGTCCCAAACCAGCCCACTGTTTTCACACCCTCTCAAGCTTGAAAAAACAATTACATAACTGACTGTTGCTCAACAGAGCTTGCCACTGCTGTGAAAAGTACATCATCGGGCATGCTGCAGGAGTGATTAAACTTCAGTGTGTTCATCTGCGCAGATGCTGTGACTGTGCCAGGTTGTGCCCGGCTCTTGCAGCTGCCCGGGATTGTCGGGCGAGGAGTGATTGGCGTTGTGCTCAGAACAGGTGGGCTCGGTGTGCAGCTGGACTCCTCATCATCAAACCTCTCTTGATGAGAGCAAACAATTCATAGTGGCAACTTCTGGAGGACACTGTGACCCCAACAGGAAAAAAGAAGTTTAACAGCTGAATTAATAACGATGATGATGATGATGATCATGATGATGATGATGATGATGATAATAGCAGTGTTGAAAATGTGGCTACTTATACTACAGCTGGTATATGGACAAAAATGTAATGTTTAAATTCATTTTAAGTTGGCATGAAATGGGAGTTTCTAGTCAGATAGTCTAGAAGTCACATCTTGACATGATTGTGTCCATCGGGAATTGATTGGATTTGTTGTGGTTTGCTATTTCTGTGATCTCATGTGAGTGGCAGGTTGTCCTGCCCTCACGCAATCAGAGAAGAGATGTTGTTTACAGAGGGAGAGCATTTATTTTGAATTGCAGGGCCTGACATTAACTTTTCTGCTCACCAGCCACTGTGGCTAGTGATTTTCCATTGTAAGCATTTTCACTGGCCAAAATTTTGACATTGATACCATGGAAAAAAAACTGCCATATAGATATTTTTTTGAATTATCTCATAATTTGGCAGCAGGTATACGCATGGATCCATTATTCTGTTACACATACGTTTTCTTTCTCAACTGTTTACGGACTGTGTTTATGTGTATCTCCAAGACCAGCATTTTGGCATAATTTTGTGTGTATTTCACTATTTAAGCACAATATAAGCAGCAAGAACTCAATTTAGTAATGAGAGCTAGCTTTATGTGTGCACACTTTGGGTGTGAGCACGAAATCTGCGAGAATGAGTAAAATTATGTGCAATACACACAATCCCACGCAGAAATTCAAGCCCTGGAACACCAACGATATTCATTTGGAGCAAATAAAACAACGAGGCGAGGTGGGTTTGTGTGTCAACTCGTTTTTTTGAGAGAGGAGAGAGTGAGAAAGTGCAGCTAGTATGATACATAGTATGCAGTATGAGTTATCTCCTCCACACTCACCCTCTTTGGACCCAATCTTTTCCAAAACCTGCCTTCATACAGTATATAGGTAGAGAAGCATTGAGGCACATCCCAATTTAAAGTAAAGATGTATCATTTCCTGCCTGCCTGTTAACATATCACACTGTCATGTGTTTGAGGTTTGTTGGTTGGTGGAAAGAATAAAATGCGGTTGGGTTGAACAATGTAAAGAATTAAACACCCGTTTTTTAAAATCACAAAATGTCTATTTAAACTAAGTGTAAATCCTGTCTTGTTGGCAAAGCCTACAAACTCTGCCCTCTATTGTCTGGGTTAGTTAAACAAAAAGAAAAATCTGTGGTAAGCATTATATGTGGGGGTATATTATATGTAAATACATAATGTATTTCCAAGTTAATTTTGTGCTATAAGTATGTGATTTTTTTTCCACAAAATTTCACTTCCACTTTTTCTTAATCATTAGATGTGACGTTGAGGTGTCTTGGAAGTCTGCCTGAATCTGAAACCATTTTGGTACCGTAAGTTGGAAAACACCCTAAATTTCAAGCTGAGTTTTGGATAATATCAGTAGGGCATCTCTGATTGTGACATTTTATTTATTTTAAGTCACTGACCTTTGGTTTTGTATCCAGCCTGAATCCCTCTAGCACAAACGATCCACCTGAATGAGATATAAGCACATGTGTGTCTGTTAAAGCACACCAACACATCAGCCAACCTTTACTGTTAATGTCTGATTATGGAGTTGTAGAGCTGCTCATCACAAAGATCACCTTTATTATAGAGCGACTCACAGATTATCAACAGAAGGGTGTAATTAATGGAAGAAATAAAGAACGTGTCTGATGACCTGCTGTCACGAGAATAAAAGAGTGCATTAAAAGGAAATGATTCTTCCTGGATTGCACCAACCCTGGACCAATTCACATTAAGCTTTCACACAATTTCAGGCAGAACTCAAAGGACTTTCTCTTTCTTTTCTTCTTTTTGTTCTCTGTATCCAGCTCTTTATAAATCTTGTTAACGCCTGCCTATTTAAGCCTTGTGTTCTCTTACAAGGTTCTCTTGTATTGGGTAAGTTAGCTTATGCTACGGGAAAGATTAATCTTTTCGAGATACGGAAGCCAAAAAAATATCCTTAATTATAAAAAGCCAGCTTAGGATAGTGCCTGAAAATATCCGGTCATCTTCGCCACCTATAGCCATCCGTGCAAGCTATATCGCTATATGCTATAGCTATATGCTATGCGCTATCTGGCGACTTATCCTTTTCTCTGAGCTCCATTTCTGTGCATGTTCGCCGCTGCGACACTACCCTTCTAACCCGTCTGCACTCTTTGCATTGGTCAGGAACACGCAGCTCTCTCTCTTTGGGAGGCTTCACTCGATGGCTGTACTACAGATCCTCCAAGCCGACCTCCTCTGTGAGAAGGATGAGAAAGGCTTGGATCCAGCTGCCTTACACACTCCGTGTTAACTGACCAGGACGAACAGTATCACCGAACCGCTATTTGACAATAGACTGAACAAATGTCTACCCACATCTCCATATTGCAACACTAAATATGTATGAGTATGTAACAGTAACAAATATGTTTTCACTCATTCTTTGTGAAGTCTTGTATGTCATTACACTGCATTTCTGAGCGCTATCCTGATTTCCTGTGTCATGGTTTTTAATTCACTGCCTGCATTCTGGATTACCCTTTTGCCCATGTTTTCTGCCCTGTTACTTATTTGAATTGTTTGCCTGTGTGTTTTATGGATTGCTATTCTGGATTGTTCCAATAAAGAAGCATTTGGAAGCTCAACTGTCAATGTAGTTTGTAACAGACTGAAAGTAATAAAAGGTAAACAAAACAAATGTAAAGGAAATGTACTATCAATTTTGTAATTTGTGTGAGTGTCAAAGAGAAAGAAAGTTATTTTAAAAACAGCAATAGAAGAAAGAGCAGAGGAAAGAGTCATTTTATATTAATACCTCACATTAAAAGTCCCTCTGATGAATAATTGATATAGAGGAAAATGTAGCGATTTGACATCTCTGTGTACTAATGAAATGGCATATCAGCTTGCTCCTGTTCTATCCTTAAGTCAGTGTACATGAATACAAGTCTGCAGGGAAAACCTTGCGGAAATGTAGCCTACTTCATTCCTAAATATATTATTTGTCATGTGTGTTGGTGACTAAAGCCAAGTGGGTATATATATATTTTTCTTCCTCATTTATCTCTCTTTGGTTCCTATAATCTGATAATATTTCACTAAGGTCCTGGAAACATCATCAAAAAGAAGAAAATTTTGTTGGACATCTGGTGCGTCTGGTTTATCCTGTCAGAATCTCCCTGGGTTCTCGGTTGCTGTCATCGCTTTGTTACATTCATTTATACATCAGCTCCTTCAGGAGTTGTAATAAAGAGTGATTTCTTACTCCCCAGGTGTTATCTTCACCCTTCATTCAGCCTGGACCGCCTGTGTGAAAGCTTCTGTCCATGCCAGAGACAAGGAAGAATTGCCTCTCCAATGACAATCACATTGGCATGTCAGAATGTACTCATATCCTGTTTCATTAAACTCTAATTTTAGTTATGAGAGATATTACACTGTCAGGTCATATTGACCTTGCCATTTTGTTGTTGGCACTGCTCATATTAGAAAGGGAGGCAGGGAAAGAGGAGAAAAATAACAAAAAGCACATTTTCTCATTCTTACAGCTCATTAATACAAGCTTTTCATCTTTGAAGAGCTATTTCCTCACCAAAGCCTTTTCGCAATGCATGTCATGTTTTATTCAAACAATCTCCGCATTAGACATGAGTAAAGATAACACAAAATAATGAAATATTCAATAATTCCTTTGTATTCCATCTTCCTCTCTCCAAGACTTCCCATGCTTGTTCCTCAGCATTTCTCAATTGTTCTGGAATTGGTACTTCCAGTCAGATCACATGTTTGTGCTGTGGTCATATATCTATAAAATGCATATAAATACAGAGAGAGCGAAAATGGACCACAGTGATTGGTATACAAAAATATGAAAATATTTGATTCTCTCTTATCTGAAATATCAAAATAACCATTGTCATCAGCAGGAATAATAAAGCAACAGTACTTTGGATGACTTAGGGTATTTATGAGCACCAACTGTGAAAACAAGATTGTTTCAGACTTAATTATTGTCGCCAATTTGTTTTCGATAGAATCTGCTATATAAAGAGAGCATCCAACTAATGCACCACATTACATCCCCTTGGACTTTAATTATTGTGATGAAGATGATGGTTTACTGTTGCAGCTCAGATCTCAACACTACTCCCCAGTGCAATTCAGGAAAACAATAATACTAAATGGAAATAATAAAATGCAACCAAATAATAGTAAAATATAATATACATTTAATAATATAAATAAATTAATACATACAGATACTGTATAAATAATTAGGTTTTAAGCATTAAATGAGCTTCTTTTTGTCTGGCCAAATTATGCAGACACCTAATACATTGCATGACTTGCCCTCATCATCAAATACCTAGACTATACATTAATTATATAGAAATTCCATTATAAAAATTTGTACTGATCACAATATATGTTCTGAATTTTTGGCCGAAGAAAACATAAAAACCAGACATTTACATTTGCAAGCTAAATTTAAATTATAAAGACTAATTTTTCCATTCAGCATACAGTGTGTCATGTATAACATTATTATGAATATAATTATGTCATGATTATAGGGTAAAAGTACATTTTCTTGCAAAAATCAAGCCAAAGTAGCACAGTTTTTAATGGAATTTTTATCAGATTTTATTCATAATTATGAAAAATTTGTTATGGTTAACTCATTACAATTAATGTTAGTTTAAAGACCTGTTAAATTGGCCAAAAAATACAACTTTTTTTTTTTTTTTTTTTTGCTATTAAAAAACAAACAAGCAACCCCAGCCCAGGTGAGAAAAACTAATGCAAAAGCAAATCATTTGCACAAGAAGTAACTCAATTAGTTATTTAGTTATTTATTTAGTTATTTTCGGAGTAAACGCTTAACTTTTAAAAGTAACTTTTCCCAACACTGGTTGTTATTGATTGACTATATGGAAAAAGTTAATTTTCCTATTCAGCAAACAGTACCGTATGTCATGTACAATTGCAAGTTCATGGTTTTAATAATAGTTTGATTTACCCAACATGGTTGATGTCCAATGTAAAATTTAAATCTTTTAGAATTGCACAATCATAGTTGTAGCCATTTTGTGTTCACTTTTTTTTCTACCCATGCTAATGAGTATGTATCCCTGCACATGCGTGCACACACGTGTGTGTGTGCACATGATGATAGTAACTTACACACTGGAAGAGATGAAGGGGAAGAGATAAACACTGCTCTCATATTTTAGCTCAGTATCCCTTATGAGCCCCCAAAAGAGCTCCAGAGACACGGCAAATTGAGAAAATGAATGATTTATTTACTTTTTGAATGCACTGCAAAATATGCAAACGTCAGATGAAAAGCCTACGCAAATCTATCTCCCTGAGGCAACAACGCTGTGTTATGTTGCTTCTTGAAGTCGGCATAAAGCTTTAAAACTGACCATGAAACCATTTTTTTTCCCTTTCTCATTATGGGACTAAAAAACTATTAAGCAAATGCCTCACTTGTGCATTTACATATGAGGTTTGGGAATGATTTTAAGATGATCTTAATTTGAATGCCTCAAGGTGCAATCTGTCATTGCAAAGATTTGCGAAGGTTCCTGATTTAAGCACTGTTGATATTGTGTGTAATGATATAGAAGCACATATAAATATAGAATAGTATTGCATGTAACTGATATAGAAGCATGTATATAAATATAGAATTGAACAAATATCTACACAGCTGTTAAACATTCATGTAACTGCCAAATATATCAGATGCCATTTAAAGGCGATTTCGAAAGGAATATACATTTTTAAAAGGTTATCAAAACTCAAAACGAATTAAAAGCACAAAGTATAGAAATAATGGAGGAGGAGATGGACCTGTTGTATATGAATTGGATAAATTGTAATTATGAAAGCCCCAATCACCTTTTAGAGGGATTTGAATTGCAATAGTTGATTTCAATCTCTCTCCATTCAATCAGAGCTGCACTGCTATACTGAACAGTGCAAAATTAACAACATGTAAACATTTTAAAGGGTTTTTGCATGTTAGTACTGGACAAGGTGTCCATAATGAAACTTATTATAACTGAAAAAAGGCAAATTTTTATTACTTACTCTATTATAAAACACTCAGCTATCAATCTTTATATAACAAATGACTGACAGCAATCTTATCTTTGACCTTTAAGTGATTGGATTTGAATTGATTTTTTAAAGCCTTTTGCGGATGTAGACCTTAAATGTCTTGCTTTTGGGCGCAATGGTGGCACCGGGAGCAGGACAACTGAAATCCTCTAGGAACTGCTTCACTAAGCTTCCCAATATGGTGGAATTAAGATCTTCAAGCTTCCTAATTATGTGTGCTTCTACAAGCGTATTCTACGCCAAGAGGTAAAATAATAATGTGTGATTAAGGCTATTTTAATAGGGGGGAAAACTGTCTAAATGTCAGAGCGAGACATGTTCACAAACAAAAATAGTAAGGAATGAAGAAGTGGTATAGTGAAAAAATATAATGATAATGCACATGCTTGTATTCTCATTAGATCTTCTTTCTTGAGATTAACTCAAATAGGATTTGTTTCCCATGCAAACTCCCAATTAAAAACAGGGCATACGCAACAATAACAATAGAGTAACTGTCCTCATGAGATCAATCTTTGATTCTTTACTCAAATGAAGAAAATAGGCTACTGAAATAACATTTAATAGAGATCTGCTGCAGGGTAAGTTGTATTGTATTTCAATTTAATCAATTAGAAATGATCAACAAATGAAATTACGAGCACAATTTACAGTTTAAAATTTGCAGGAGGATTTGACAGTATATTAAAAATAAATAAATAAAGTAATTACAGGACAAGCAGGGTAAAAAGGTATAATTTAATATCTAGCTTAAAATTTGATTTGTGATCATGGCATCATCTGCATTAGCAGGTTCTCTAGCAAGTTTAAAACAACCCACACACATTTTTATCTGTTTAAAAAAGTCAAGTATAGCCTAATAGTTGCACAGTGATAACCCAATGTAAATGCATACTAGTTTCTCGTTTTACGTGCAGTTTTATTAATGTTAAAATGAAATAGGGGTGGCTGGAGAACAACAATAAATTCATGCAAAATATGCCCCTGTTTTCAGGTTCAGGTTAATATCATGTGTATAATGTCAGTATTTCTGTATAGTTTACATAAATGAACACAGTTTGGGAAAAGTTGATGTTTTTGAACTCGCTTATGAACACCAAGGCTGCATTTAGGCTATTTGATAAAAGTACCATATTATTACATTTTAAAATTAAGTATTTTTATGTTTTAAAATGTCATTCATTTCTGAAGCTGAATTTCCAGCATCACTGTCACTGATTTTCTGCTCAAAAAAGATTTATTATAATTATCAGTTAAAACAGCTGCATATAGACTATATATATATTCAATGACTATATATAAATAAGGGTTCTTTGATAAATGAAAAGTTCAAAAGTACAACATTTATTTGAAATCGCTTTGTTTTTGCAACATTACAAATGTCTTTACTGCCACGATTGATCAATTAATGCAATCCCTAGTGAATAAAAGCCAAAAAGATGGCCAAAGGCCTATATCAGCATTTCTTCTATCCAAAAGAGTATGCATTTTTTTTTTCAAGAACCAGAGCCCTGTATGACTCTGTCAAGGACTACATTCAAAACTAGGGGGCAGCTGGTACCTGGTAAAAGGAGTGGTTAGAGTGGCGCTACGTCAGTAGGGCGGAGTTATTTACCGATGGTGGGAGGACAGATAGTTTGAAAGTACAAAAGCTGGACAAAAGAAAATATTTTAAAATTCTCCTAATTGATCCGTTCACCTGCGGTCGCGTGTGTAGGCTAATGTAAGCTAATAATATCAACAACACCCGTCACTACAATAACTGTTTACATAGCTCGCTGCTCACTCAGTGGCGACAAATGAAGCGTGTAATTTCCTTCAACAACAATATAACCCATGCGAGGCGAGGATGTTGTCAAACAGACTGTAAAATAACAATATGTGTATTGTTAAAATGAATCACTCTTCCCAAAGATAATAAGCAGCGTTTTGGATATTAACACCCAAGTGAACTGAACTGAATTGAATGCGCGAGTGCGTCTAAAACAGAGAGTAGCCTTAAATTGCGCCGTCGCTAGGACAACTGAATCTAGGCAACGTGACAGCCTAGCTGCTACTGATAACAAAAGTGATTTATCCACCCCACGACTGACTGAAGTAGATTTATTTGACCGGGACACAACTATAGTGGTCTTTAAGATTATCCTCCCCCTTCTAATATCCTCAGACACCAGCCCATGATTGAAAGTAAGAGATGGGCTGGGCCGCCTAGTGTCTGTGTTTGACAATAGAAGAGAGCTGAAGGTGATCGCGGGAGCGGCAGCATCACCGTATCGCTCTTCACGGAGAGCGGACAAGGGCATCCCATCTGCTCATATCCGTCTGACAAAGATATAAGTTTATCCACGACCACAGTAAACCGGTTATTTGACTCGAACTGGACAAACTGGTCTCACTCTTCCTCCTCCACGCGTGGGCTCAATAGGCTGTTCGCGCTGGGAATTGGAGAGCGGCACAAGAAAGCGGAGACTCCAGCGTTTAACTCACTATTTCAGATTCATTCCTGTCCGGCGGCTGTAATTTATTGGGAGAAAACCATCCAAAGGCTTTATTCAATCACACAAGCGTCTCTTAAAAAATAGTCTGTTGTTCTAGGCTGGATAACCGTTTTACCACCGCGTGAAGGTCCTCTGCCTCGGGAGAATTTAACCGTAGCCACTACGGCGTAGTGGAGTCGGTATACGCACTTCCACGCTGTCCGAACAGGTGTACGCGTTCATAACTCCATCCGGGCTGATTTCGGAAGGTCTGAGTGACGATTAGGAATTCATACATTTTGCATTTCTCTGCAATACCTGGACTTAATCGCCAGTACAGAAAACAGAAGAACTATGGATATCAGTTGGCTTATTATAACCTTTGTTTTGGGTAAGTTATGTTTTTACTACATATTTCATCATGCCATGACCTCACTGTTTAATGACCCATTGAAATGATTGGTGCCCTTTTATTTCATTACACGCACTTGTTGCAGTTTTCGTGTCATTTTTTAATTAATGCTGTTGGTATTTGAGATGATACAATCACGTAAGCTACACGTTAATAGGCTATCTCAATTATACCGAGACGTTTTTGTATTATGTAAACGGTAAACCCAAGTTACACAGCTATGGAAGTATAGTAAATACTGGCATATTAAGTAGCCTATTTGATGTGGTCCATCTTGAAAGTTGCATCCGCTTGAACACTGCATGTACAGTGATAGTAAATTGACCACTGATATTCCAGCTTATCTCAAACATCTACACACATAGGCCTACACACATTGCTTTCATGTTTTATGGGGACTTTTCATAGACATAATTACTTTTTTACTGTACAAACTGTATTATTCTATCCCTTTACACTAGCCCGAATTTACCCTAAACCTACTCATTACAAAAAACTCTGCATTTTTAGATTTTCAATAAACACCACTGATTTATTTATGATTTATAAGCTGTTTTCCTCATGGGGACCAACAATTCCCCTCAAGGACAAGGATTTTAGATATTGTCATCTTTGTGGAGACATTTTGTCCCCATAATGTAGGATTTAACAGGGGACACACACACACTCACTGCATATTCGGATATGGTGTTTGTACATCTCTGTATGAGCAGCATGTATGTAAATCTGAATTAAATTTTTGAGAATACATGCTTATCAGTGGTTCAGTGGTTAAGTTGATTGTGATCCAGGCAGCATGCTCTGAATTGTTTTTCTTTATTTATTCCCCCCCCACTTTGACAAACAGGAGACAGCTGGGTCTCAACAGTTCTGGTCAGACGAGTGAGGTTTGTTTTGGGGTTAACGTTGGTTTAGTGAGCCCAGCAGGAGATTAATGTTCCTTTATGGGGGACATTAGCCTAAATCAAGTAAACACATGAGCGCATTGATTGATTTGAGGGCATTACAGGTCATCCCTTTCTTAAAGGTGAACTCAGTATTTTTTAGCTAATTAGAAATGTTTTGAATAAAGAGAAAATAACAGAAGTTTTGAGAAATGGCATTATAAAAGTACACTCACATGATTTGAGGATTTCAGGCATGCCAGTTCTCTAGAAAAATTTGATTTTATTTGCATGGAGCTGGTTGCCCTCTCATGCCATGGGTGCAGGGATTTTGACATCATATCACTGTTATGAAATTAATGTAGTTATGGTGCGTTCAAGTAATCTCAGACTGATTGCTTTTATGAGTCACAGCAATGTCATTATTACAAGTGGAAAACTCTGGATTTTCTTTGAGCCTTGAATTTCCAAGGTGGGAGCGTCTTAGTTTGAAAACATATGGATGGAGCAACTTTAGTTGATGGTAAATTTTATTGAAATGTATGAAATGATTTAATTTATAATACAACTAGCCAAGTTCCATAGTAAAGATAGTATTGTACAATCAGGATAGAAAATACATAGATAACAATTCAGTTTAAAAACGAATGATGCTTTATTAACAAAGTTCGGGAGGAGCATGTTCAGATAATTAACATAATTAACATGGGCGGAGAGCATTCAGTTAATCAACGTAGCAGACCTACCTCCTTTTGTTGACAGTTTATCAGCATCCCTCCCCCACCCCTTCTCCACACTTCTAGTTCTAATCACTTCTATTCACGAAGGGAATACTCTGGGTTTGGGCATGCTAAATACAAAGCTTTACTCCATCTAATATATAAGTTTAAACTCGTGAAAAACTCAAACACACCTGATTTGTACAGTTGTACAAACCTTGATGTATTTTTTGAAGAAAAGGTATATTGCCATCTTGCTCTGACCGAAGTGATTTGAGCAACACTGACCTTGTAATGATTACAATTCCGGGGAAGACTTGAACTCACAGTGACTGCTACTACTATTTATAACCACAACAACAATATAACCGTGAAGAAATACTGATACTATTCTAATGGATATCTGCTAAATGTAAACAAAAAGTGCACCTTTAATCCACCCAACAACTTTCACCTGTAACTTCATGTTTTAAATCTGGGCCTACTACTTGAGGGCTGACAAGTTTTTCATTACAACACAGAAACACACCTTGTCCCTGAAAGCCAGACATCACACACACCTGGATTCAAACTCACCTGTGTGACGTCAGAGGTGTTGTGTCATTGGGTTGATTAACACAGTTAGTCACACAGAAGTGTGTGATTTAGTCAAAACAGATGTGTGTGATTCCAATATGACGGTTTATGATCTTTCTGTCTGACCTATTGATGATGATCCGTTTCTAGGTTATACTCTGCTGGACAGCTGGAGCTCTGTGTTTGTGTTGTGAGAAAGCATGTTTTGCCCTTGAACTAGGTTAATATGACATTGCACTCTGACTTTTTCTTTGGATTAACCTAGCCCCCCACAGATTGTCTCCCCCATTTCCATACGTATAAGTGGATCAGGATGAAACAAGCTTTTATTCATATAAATCATTACTCTTTTCCACATGCAAAACACTTTTCAAGTTGCTGTCAGCACTTACTCGCAGTCTTTCCCCAAGTGTCAGTCACAGACAAAACCATTAATGTCTGCATTTACATAACTCCCTCCCCCATTAGTTTTTGTCCTCTTTTTCTCCCTCATCACATACGCAAATACCGTCATAGTCATTCACACAAACTCTCTACCTCCTAACAAACAACAGATGGCTGTACCCTCCTGGACAAGATGCATGTTAGTTCTGCAGGGAGGGGACTGGTTGAAAATGAAACATTGGTTACTGTTGGCTCTCATAATTTCATCTGAAAATCTGTGGTGGTCCATGATTTTGCGTTTGCTCTCAGCAGGTGGATTTGATCAAACAAACACTTTTGGTATTGCAATATTGTAGAAAACCAATTCCCTAGGTCATCTTTGATTCATACTGGTTCTTTAGCTTTGGGTTCTTATTAAATTACATGCAAATGATAGTATTTCAGACAGTAGTGAACATCTTCTAAACATTGAGTGTGGACACAGAGGAGCTCAAGCGTTTTTGAGGAAAGCATGAACAGCTTATTTCCAGATGCACAAACAGTATGTTAGAGAAGCAAACATTTCACACAGGAGGAGAAAGTATTCAGGTTCTCATTCGGAGTGAAATGCTTCCCACCACCCCCTGTTCCTGTGATATTCTCTAAAACTGCTCGCAAAACAGCAGGAGAGGCAATAAAGACTTTCCTTGTTCACGCAAAGTTACAGTAATAGGCCCACAAACTGGTAAAACACTACTGTAAAAAGCTTTTTTCATGGTATTGTCTCTGTTGTATTTATAATTAGCTTTCCTCACTCATGGGAAATGCTTTTTTTAGGACCATCAAGTGACATGAAAGCTTACATCTCAAGATGTTACACTTGTGGTATTCTGCGGATAGGTCCAGCTTGTGTGTGTGTGTTAGCAGCTAGATAGTCTTGAACTGTGTTTATCTGATCACAGTGTAATGCAAAAATGTGGTACCCAGAAGAAATGTTATCCCTTTTGAAAAAAACACACTATGCAAATTTTAACTACTTTTCATCCATTTTAATTCAGCAGTTTGAACACCATAGAGGAGGCTGTCACAGAGAATGATAGAAAGGAAAAAAAAGTGTGTGCTAGAGAGTGAGATTATTCAAGGTGTTTGTCTGAAGTCTTTATTAGACTCCCACTGACTCCGGCGCATTAGCCGAGCTTAGCTTCCCTGCATAACACCCCCCCACCCCGCCATGCTCTCATTTCCCAACACTCACTAGGTTGGCCTTATTAAATCCTCACTGAGTGGATTTTAGTTTTATTAGAAATATAGAGGAAATTAAAGGTGCTGTAAGCATTTTCTGCCATCTTCTTACACCATTTTGCTAACTTCAACTAAGATACATGCCCTTGTCATACATGATCATACCCCCCTAAAGCATCATATTCGCCATCTGCAAAGACTGTTAAAATCATTGCATGTTATTGCGATATTTTTTCTAGCTCAAGCTGTAACCAGTATGCTGTACTTAGTATGACAAATGAGGCTATAACTTTCTAACCAAAGGCAAAATGGTCACAAAATGGTGAAATATGTAATTAGCTTTGCTTATGTGTAAAAACATTTCCATAATTAAGAATAAAAACACCATCAATTAATTTTTTCCTATTTCTAATTCAGAATCACACAGTATTCTTTTATATTTATGATAAAGCTGCTTGTTTTCAAACTTATTCATTAGCAGAAACTGGGAATGTTGATATATTATTAAATTGATTAACCATTTATTTAAATGATGATTTTCATTTAATGTCTTTTTACCATTAATAATAAGAACCACTGCCGTAGAGAGATTCAAATTGTGTCCTTTTGAATTTTTTTTTTTCATGAAGGGTCCTATTATGAATTACCACTTTTTCAACTTTAGCTAGTGTGTGACATTGCTGTTTGAGCATAAAAAGATCTGCAAGGTTACAAAGCTCAAAGTCCACTCCAAATAGAGATTTTACAGAAAACATTTCAAGAATTATAACAAATGGCTTGTTGGGACTAAGTCACAATGTCACTCATTTAAATAATCCCTGCCCACATAATATGCAAAAAAGGGGCATTGTCTTTATAAAAGGGGGCGAGGGCTGGTTGAGCTGCACTAGAGAAAACAAAGACCTGCTTTAGCGCCTTGCTGCCATTCGGGATGCTGTTTTTTCCACCCCAGTTGCAAAACCCCTTTGTTTGGTTTTTCTAAGGTGGACAAACTTAGAAAAGTGTGATTTAAATCTGATTTTAACACCGTTCCTGAACATTTTAACCCCAACGTTTATCTGTGTGCTGCACATTTTACAGAGAACAGCTTCCAGAACCTGAGTACAATGCTGGTTACACACAAAAGCTTCTCCTGAAAAACAGCAGTTCCCATTTCATTAGGACAATCAGTTGTTTATCGTTCACAACCTGCATGTTTTATTATTTGTTGTTGTGTTTTATATTATAACTTTTATGTTGTTACTACGATGTAAACAACAGGAAAAGCTGTTTGGCTCCACTAGCCTGCTAGCTAACATAGTGTTGATGTAGTGTTTAGCTATGGGGCTTTTGCTTTTGTAAGACTGTTCACAGTTCTTACCACTCTGAACATCCTGTGAAATCCTGTTCTTGCAAAGGTCCTGCAAAATCCTCCTGTTCACAAAGGTTCTCAGCGACTGAATCTGGCTCGAAGGGGTATGACAAAATTGAAGCAGCGTTAATATTTGCACCTGAGCAGATGAAACTCGCGGTTATGGTAAGGGATGTGACTTTACAGAACACACGCAAAGCGGTACACCAATAACAACACACTGGGCCAGCTAACCAATCAGAGCACATTTTGTATTTTGGAAGGAGAGGCTTCAACGAAACAGAAACTAAACAGAGCGTTTGAGATAGACTGGAAAGAGAGGTGCTGCAATAATGGTAAATATGTGATACGATAATGTGTTTTAGAACAGTCAAGCATGAAAACCTATTCTAGTACACAAAGTCTTAATATATATATATATCCTTTTTTTCCACTGTTTCTGTAGGTTCAGATGGGGTTGCATAGATAGAAAAACCTGGCTTACTCTAAAACTTCCATCTTCCAAAGACCTGTCAGCAAAATTAATCTCAGACAGGGTTTCTGATTGGTTACATAGCCTAGGGCTGTCACGGAGACAGATTGTCATTACTCAGGACACCCAGTGATGTGAATCAGGTAAAAGATTCCAGAAAATGTAGGCAATCAAACCCAGCACTGTTGTGGACCTGTTGTGGTATATATTTTATATAAAATTTAAAATTTATAAATGGATTTGGTCAGAACGGGGAGGACAGACTGGTTGACTGCTGAAACCGTAATGCTTTTTCTATAACCCTGCCATGTTAGCGCTCTACAAAGCCGTCAGTGCTGTTTACACCCAGTGTTCAACTTCAACACAATGGAGTTAAGAGTCCCAGTGGTGTGTAAGATTCTTGTAGAACACACATTGCACAGATACACACCGTGTTCATAGGGACATGGTCATTGCACTCTTTCTAAAGAGGCTATTTACACCTCCTACACAACACTCTGCTATCTTGCCATGGCTCTTCAGTGTTACTCAGTTGTTGCAGGACATTGTCGTTCTTTCGAAAAACTGATAATGTCATGACAGTTGAAGGAACTCTCAGCTGCCTGACTCCCAAATGACCTGTTGCTCCAGAATGCTGATCCATGAATGTTTAGCTACGAGTGTCTAGCCAGGGTCCCAGGCCCCTATTTGTCATCTGTCTGATAGGCTTACATCCTGTGTACGCTCAGGACTGCCTTGAGATGAGGCCAGCGCTACACGTGTTTATGCATTCATGGCATACTGTTCATTTTCCACTCTTCAGGAGAACCATGGTGAAGATCTGTATATACACTTAAAAAAACAAATACTTTTTACAATGTAAGCTTTTGAATTATACATTATAAAAATGTGAATTAGCCTACTTTGAATCAACATAAGAACCAGTATTCTTAAATCTTGTATCAACTAGTCTAAAAGAGTTGTCTGAAAAACAATTGCATGTTGAACACTATTGGTCCCAGTATGCAAGCTCCCAGTATGCAGTGTGTGTATGTGATGATGTTAAGGGCTTATATTTTTACATGATGTTTGTTGATTGGTGGAAACTATTGGACATAGACCTAGTATCATATTTAAAAATATGGTTAAGAACGTTAGGTCTGGTTTTCTGGATCAGACATACAAGTTTTTCTCTCAGGTTCTTTTTTTGTAGTTTATTTTTAGTTCCTTCCCTGTGCGTTTGTGTGTGCTGGTAGGTGTGTGCTTGCCTGAAGTGGCTCAGATTAGATCTAAACAAAATGGAAACATGCAGCGGGGGGTTGGAGTTGGTAAGCTCTTTTCTGCACCCCTTAGCTATTATACATGATCTTCGTAGTTGGCTCTGATCCTTGCCTGGCACCGGCCTCTGGCTCTTCCACATTTACAGAAAATCATGGAAGACCAAACCACCTCTCAAGATCTGACCAAGAAACTGAGGCATAAGTCTTTCCTGCATGTTGGAACTCATTCAAGTTGTTTTGTGTTGCAGTGACTTTGAATTTCTCTTTAAGAAATCTCCTCCTCCTCCCCCGATCTCCAAACAGCTGAGAACACACACACTTCCATGACCCCCAAACACCCACACCCCTAAATAAAGCCTTCCACTCACCCAGACAAGACATTTAAAGAATTTACTAGTGCCTAGGGGTGAGTGATATGACCAAAATCTTATATCATGCTAATGATATCACAAAATAATTTAAACAAGGCCTTTGTGATATAAATATTTTATCCCATTGAATTTTTAGATTTGTGTTACCAATATCAATTATCACAAAAAAACTAATAATAGCCCAGTAAAAAAACAAAAACAAAAAACAAACAAGTAAACAAGTGACAAAATTTATCTCAACAGCGTGCCATGCACATATTGTGAAATGAGTTCCCTGTCACTCCTTATTGTGCTTTAACAGTTTTAAAATTATTTATTTTTAAACCGCAATGCTTGAAATGCATGCAAATAATAAGCTTTTGCAACATGACATCATGACTTTTGCGTAAACATACACGCCACTTTCGAGTCAAGTGGCGTGTTATCTCTACGCATTT
>JAOTRC010000043.1:19465778-19476038 GCA_027497675.1 Cyprinella lutrensis
TATATACAGCCATGTTTGCACAGTTAAATGTTTGCATTGGGATGTTCAATTTTTCTATGTTAATAAATATACTTAAGGTCAACTATTGAGCCTTCTGGTTTCTTCAGGCATCATTATCTGTATACTCTTCAAACATGTAGCATTATTAAGTTATATCGTAACAAATATTGATATCAATCAATATAGGAAAAAAGAAGTATTGTGATGATATATTTCGCCATATTACCCTGCCTTAGCTAGCAGTCTGATTCAGGACAGTTTGTAGTAGGCCTACTCTGCCAATTTTGGTGAATGTTGATTGAAAGGTGAGTATGAAAGTTTTGTCTTGAGTTAGGGATATTGAAAGAAACCTTTGCCAAATCATTTGACATTATTGTGGTAAGAGTTCCTGTATGCCCTTATACCAGATACTTCCAATAGTCCTGACTTGCCTCTGTGTTAGGTCCTGAATACCAGTCACAGAGCCAGCCAACCCTAATAATTAGCATCTGTCACTCCTGAAACTGCTTTTGGAAGTAGAGGAAAGCCTGACTCTCTTGAGAAACACTGCCATTACTGCTTTAGCAAACCCTAAGCATCTGAGTGATCACACTTTAAAGGACAGAATAAAGCAGTCAATCATGAGCTGGGCTTCATTAACTCTGGTTAGTAACTTTGGTGTCTGATTGGTTTTCTTTTAGAACAAACAAGTGAGTGGATGGGCAAAAATGCCATGGTAGGAAAGAGGGTTTAGAAAAAAAAAAAGATTTCTGCTTTAGGCCACACTGCCGTTCAAAGACAGAACATGACTGACAATTCCTAAAGACGTCAGTCAGAAGAGACGTAATTGTTAATTAGCTGTCTTGCTAATGTTTTGCTTTATGTCCAAACATGCAGATTGAGATTTTGAGTTAAAATCTAAAAGCTGTCATTCACACAAGATACTCAAGTTTGGTTTTGCATGGGATTCCAGGTCATCTTTGTTAAAAGGAATCAGTCATTAGTTGACTTGTGATGATTAAGTGCCTTAAAATGTGTCTACTCGCCCCTCTGTGCTGCCATGTAAACAAAATGCGGCAATGGAAAAGGGGTAGGGAAGAAGTGCTCCTGTAGCAAGTGGGGAGATGGCCTGTGGGTGGCTAGACTAGACACTTAACAGACGGGAGTGGATTGGTGATCCCAGTGGGATGTGGGGGTACTGCTAAAGCATGGCCGACTGGTCACACACTAAATATTTTAGCATGTCCACGGGACTGATGGATGGAACTGTGGAGTGCAGTGTCTGCAACCTGCTCATGAATAATTCAAAGAGGGACTTGAGGAACAGTGAGAAGGCCGGTAAGTCTTTGAGTGGGGGTTGATGAATAAATGGAGTCATAAGATGGGGTGCAGTGAAGAGACAGATTGCTCTTGGTCTTAGTGATTGACCGTAAGTAGGACACGGGTTGGGTTTAGGTGTTTTTACTACGCTTGTAACACACTGCATTATCCATCATTGCTCTGAAATTTTAGGGGTTCAGTATGTAATTGTACACATTTACAAAGAACCAGAAATGTCGTAATTGCCTAAATCAAAACTTAAGTTGAGTTTACTTTACAGCCCTGTTATGTCAGTCGAGACATGACACCTGCGATTAACATGCATGTTATATGCATCTTCTGCGACCACTTTTGTTTGGATATTATCAAGACACTCCTGTCTTGCTTTGTCACTCTATAGCCCTCATCATCCCCCACCACCCCCTACTCTTCTTCATTGTGCTACATCTAAAAAGGGCTCCAGGTGAGTTTACTTTTGAAGTAGTGCAGCATTGGTGATAAATTTGAGGTCATTAACCTGTTTGTGGCACATGTGTAATTTAAGGCTCTTTGGGGGAGACCCCTAAGTGCTCACTTGCTGGAAAATGATACATGATCTGACTTGCTAAAAAAGGCAACTGAATCTGCTAAAGTATAAGCTAGTTCTTGTAGCTCAATTTGAAGAGCATGACTCTAGCAGCATCATGGGTTTGATTCTCAGCGAACATATTTACTGATTAAATGTATAGCCTGAATAACACAAATTGTAAATGTACAGACTCACTTTAAGATGCAGAGAAACTGAGTTTTTCTGTTGTCTCTTCTCCCTTCCTGACAATACAGTAAAATTAGCAAATGGAAGCTACAGTATGATTAATATTGATCTAGACTGAAATTAACTAGTAAATGAGCTAGCCAGATCAATAAATGTTACAGCTACATTTAAAGCATGCAGTTTGAATCACTGCTGACAATTTGAATCTGTTGGTCACTTCCTCTGCCTGCAGCTCTAATGACATTTACTGCTTCCTCTGCCTCAGGATTAAGTGGAAGCTGAAAGAAGTATCTGTGTATTGCGAAATACAGTTTGTGCTTTAGGCTCCCCCATTTATCTTCTGTATCCTGTTATACTATGATGCAATAAACTGTTTTTGGAAAGACCTCTATGCTATGACACGTTTCTCGTTTTGATGATGAGAATGGTCTACTTAATGGAAGAGTATACAACATTGGGATGCCCATGACTCAACTCTGATATCCTCTGTAAAGTCTTTGTAACAAATGTGTGCAATGAATATTTAAAATGTGTGTATCAGATGTGTAGACATCAACCTCTCTGTCTCACCTTTGTGATACACTGTGAAGGGCTAAATGTTAGATGGCTACATGGATTATTGATGGAGAAAACAGTTCCCAGCTGAGCAGCAGATGGTTCTGTGGCCTGACGCTTTACTTTTCGCGTCAGTTAGATGATGCGGGTAGGTTTAGGTCTGGGGTAGGGTTAGGATTAGATAGTGTCATCTACTGTAACTGACGTTAAATGGTACCCTAAAACGTGGGATGTTGATGTATGGTCAAAAGCGTCAGTTAGATGACGTCTCGGGATGAGAACGGGCTGGATCAGACAAAGCGCGAAACCTGTGGGAGCGAGTAAAATTATGCGCAATGTAAGCACTATTTAACCAGAGAGAATGAGACCATGATGTGAGAGTGACAGGAGATGGGTGTGTGTCAATTGACCGTCAGAGAGAGGAGAGAGCAAAGCTCGTATCGGTGAATCGATATTGCAGGAAAGGAGTATTGGCACCATTTTTCTATGCAGTCACTGTACTATAAATTAGGATTTGACTGATATACAGAATTGCAGATGCGTTTGTTGTGACCTTTGCCCTGACTCCAGCTTCTTATGCATTTTAAGTATCCATTAAATGTAATAGATTGCATCTGCGTGAAAGAACTTGCTCATTCCATTGAAGTCACACACATGTTTTGTATCAGGCCCAGACCTTTTAATTATGTTTAGTACCCTTGTAATTTTGAGTCAGACTTATGTTGAGCATCAAGTGTCCTGTTTTTGTACACATACAAGTGTAGTGGACCGTTGTAGCCAACACGTCCTGTTCTTGTGTCCAGAGGATGTTGTTCAGTATATAGAGATTGTGTGTGCATGAAGGCAGCCTAAAACAAGCACTGCGATTTGTCTAAGACCCTGACCCAGAGTCCTGAAGAGAACCCCCACAGCCCAACAAAGAAAAATGCTTCAATAAACAGCCAGCTCCAAAATCCATGAACTCTCTTAACTTCAGGGTCGATGTTTTTGCGTCACTTCTGAAAATACTCTGAATGGGTAACTTTAAATTCACAGCATGCTCGTCTTTTGAAAGAAATGAATCCGTGTTAAACAGAGGCCAGCTCTCTCACCTATTGTGTGCAACAGCAGGCTTCCTTTTGAAACGAAAGATGGAGAGGCTGTAGAGGGCTAAATTGTTACCAATTACAGGGATGGGGCACAGAATAGCCTTTACTCTTCTGTTTGTGTGATACATCCATTAAGGAGGAAGGGGCAGAATGCTCAATCCTAATGACTGGTTTGCCTGTGTTGGCCTTATAAGTGCTTTTTTGCTTCACATTGGCTAATGCATCAGCATTTTAAAAGGCACATGCTAATGTAGACTTCAGTGCCTAATGCGGGATGCTGTCTTCACAAGTGCCAAGCACTTACATGCGCATAGTGGGGACAAGCTAAACATCATATTTTCAAAATAGACTAGTCAGTGGGTTGATGGAATAACTAGTCGGAAAACCTGTACAGTTAACCCAACACCAGATGCAACAGCGTGACATGATAAAACACATCTTTTCCTTGTTATTGATTTATTTTTATTCATTTTTATTTTGCACTCATCCATTTCGTTAGAAGTGCAGTGCGCTTGCAGAGAGGGTCCACCCACACGCTTCTCTGATTGGCTGGTATCTGTAATTGATCTTGTTGTGACTAAGCTATCTGTTTACTCGAATCAGTCCATATTTGATTATTGATCTGGCTAGCTTATTCTTTCCTGTATTTTACACTGAGCAAAATTATAAACGCAACACTTTTGTTTTTGCCCCCGTTTGTCATGAGCTGAACTCAAAGATTTAAGGCCCTGTCTAGACGGAGACATGTTTATCTGTATACGTACAAATTTTGTGTCGTATTGGCATTTCGTCCAGATGAATCTGGCGTTTTGGGACACTGAAACAGCTATTTTTTGAAACCAGGTCCCAGAGTGGATAATTCTGAAAATGACACCCTTGCATTTTAGTGTGTAGGCTACAGCCAATTTTTTGAAACGATGATGTCATTGTGACGACTAGTCAGAACTGCTTGTATAATAATAATAATATAATATAATGCGGCAGAAGCTACTGAGCCTCTTGTATTCCTTTATTTGTTATTTACTTGAATGTATATATTTTATTTCTTTCGTATGCTGCTGGTCTGCTGTCTAAGACATTTCTAAAACCAGTCAGTATCTGGTGTGACCACCAATTGCCTCACGCAGTGCAACACATCTCCTTCGCATCAAGTTGATCAGGTTGTTTATTGTGGCCACTCCTCTTCAATGGCTGTGCAAAGTTATTGGATATTGGCAGGACCTTGAACACGCTGTCATATAGGCTGATCCAAAGCATCCCAAACATGCTCAACATGCTTCAAACATGCTGAATCCAGAAGCTGTATGAAAGGCACCTGAAGATTTCCATCCTCTTGGTTTTTCATTCTGGGTCCCCTACTACAGCTGAGGCGTGGAGGAAATTGCCATTCGGGAAATTGAGTGGAAACAAATTAATTTGGTAGTATGTGAGCCTCTTTAACAGGAGGTCAGCAGCTGAAAGAGCCCAGCACAGCACTACTGACTGGAGGCCCCTTTTCTCCCTCAATTTCTCAACATTACCAGCACTCCCATGGCTGGTTTATTCCTCTTTATTCTCATAAACGGGGAGTCGCCAGGCACGCTCATTTATGACATGTTTCATTTAAGAGCTGTCTTCCCTGTCACACACATCAATCTGAAGGCAGTAGTCAACCAATTTACAAGCATTTACCCTGTTTGCTGCTGACCTTTTCATGTGCAACCAATGATTACCAGACAGTATACACAATGTATTATTACATGGGTCGCCACCGCATACAATGAACTGTGTGTACTTCCCGATTTATTGCTTGTACACCCTCATGATGTTCCAAACAAATAGTTTCTTCTGCAGAACATGTAAAAAAAAATCTTTCTGTTTTTGTCTGTCCATTGAAAGTCAGTGCGGTCTAGTGGTATTTGTATAGAGAAACTTTTGAAACATTCACAACGCAAGGGTGTTTTCTGCATAACACAATTTGTTAAAGTCTGCTCATTTGTTTCTGTTCAGGCACTTCGGTAACTTAACTGGGTTGATTTATAGAAGTAAAATTCAGAGATGTAACTTCTCAGATAAGTGCTGGAATTAAAAACATTATTACAAGCTTACTGCTTTGATTCGAGCTAAGGCGAGCAGATAGTTTTGAACACTGACTGGTTATATACTTGCTCAAATTATTTTGGATAATTTTTAGCCCCAAAAAGTTGCAGCTCTAACTTATTTTGATGAGTTAAAGCAATGTAAAAGCATGTTTTTATAACTTATTGATCATAAAATCTTTTACAGTGTATGGTGCAAAAAAGGGATTGATTTTAAAGAAAAAAAAAATCTCTCAATAAATTGGTCAACCTTTCTAATCATCCTGACCCAGTTTTGCTTGCAACCTCGTAAAATATCTCTTCTATGTCGCTATTTGCAAAGCTTGTCATGTTGAGGTCAATGCCACTTGTGATGAGAGTCTTGTGAGGGGGCCTTTCCATGGTTTATCACCTTCTATGACATTTACTGTATCTAGGCCTACTGGGTTGAAAGATAAAGCGCTCAAGTGTTATTATGACTTTATTGTAGAAGAGCGAGTGTGATTTTATGGTAATTAGACTTCCCTGTCTCCTGGAGGGTGCCTGTGTGTGTCTGTCCGCGCCTCTGTTTGATTTAAGTGGAGCACGTCCAGTGGATTTTCTGCCCCGTGCTTGTTATCCCTCTCGGCCAGCCATATCTGGCGGCACAGGTGTTTATTCAAGCACAACGTACCACTTTGTTTGAGCATGTTTGCACATTTGCTCTTTTCTCTGTGTGAATAAAATGCAGTTGAAAGATGTTAACCAAGGTTTGCTCTGTAGATCCCCAAATTTGGGAGTTTGTATTATGAGAGCATTTGAAATAACTTCTTTGTGCACCTACAGAGAGAATGGTTTACAAAGAAACGGGGCTTTCTTGTTAACTCGCGTGAGTTACAGTGAGTCCCAAACACTCCAAGGTGCACGAGAAGTGGGATTATCCACAGCCGGTTTAAGAACATGGTGTCACATTATAATGAAGCTGTGAGATTGTGCCTCTGTGGAGGAGATGTGGCATGCTTCTCACTGGATTAGACTAGTTCTTTATTCCCCTTTTCTTTGCCGTGTGCATAATCCTCACACACACATCCCATGCAAATGTTTGTCCTGGTTCCCACTCTCAATGGGACACTGCATTTAGAGCCCAGCAATCACAAGCTAGATAGAAACGAACAGTATGTTGGTTCGGTGAGTTGAATAGATTTATATTGGCAGCAGAACCAGAGCAGGTGAAACTAGATATTAGATGTGGGTTAATGCCGTGTTAGGACGGGCAGCTGTGGTCAGAACGTAGGTAGAACGCCTCTGATGAGGGATTTAGGACCTCATTTTCTGCCTACGTGAGCCGTCGTTTCACTTTGAAGTCTCTCTGAGCCCATTAAACCTCGCTGAAAGGGTTCAAAGATCTCTGAGACAGACACAAGCAGCGGGGATTCTCACATGTGGTCACGGTCAGAACGAACGAACAAGGAGGGGGAGGGTTAGTGAGGAGAAAAAACAAGGGAACCTGATTCTGGGAGAAAAATACAAATGGAGAGAGTGATGTTGCTCTGTCTGAATGGATAAAATATGGTGTTTGACTTCGTTTTAGGTTGCTTCAACTCTGAACATACATGTTTAGCACTAAGTGATGACATTTTTATGAGCAGTCATGTGTGGACCTCAATTTGCTGCCATCGTCTTACTGACTGAAGCATAACTCTGCAAGCATTAAGCGAACTACTCTTTGAAGAGGTATATGGGAATTATGTACTTAAAGGATAACTTGTGTCAAAATGAGAAGTCTGTACTCTACTGTACCTCTTGTCTTTTGAAACCCATATGAGTTTCTTTTTCTTCCTTTGAACATTAAATTGGTTATTTGTGGGCCATTTGTGAGAGTTTCCACCATTAAATAAAAATAAAAAGTCTCTTAAAATCTAACACAGTAATTTATACGTGAAAATGAGTTTTTACGTGCATATAAGACAGTTTTTCGCGTGTATTTGATACGCAGTTCATTTGGTGAAATAAACATGTACTACACACCACTAATACCCAAACGTATAATACACACAGACCACACCACACACCTAAACCTTCCCTGACCAACCAATGCGTATCATATTCACGTAAAAACTTACTTTAGCGTATAAATTACATGACAGTACACATGCGTGCTATAAAGACGCATTTAGTGCTATAAAGACACCTTTAGTGTGATTTTTTTTTGGCTGAACTATCCCTTTAAATTAACTATTCCTTTATAGTGTCCATTGTTACTGAAATACTATACTGAGACTACTCACAGTTTCACTCAGTCATATATTTCCCTCTGGTCTCAGAGGCTCAATTTATGGACCATCTACAGTGCCTGAAATGCTTTGTCACTGTGGTCATTTCTTTTAGCATCGGTCAGACAGCGAGGCGCCATGTTTTCTGTCCTGCAGTGGTTCTTAAACGCCCTTCTGGAGAAAGAGACTCTTACTTGCCTTGGCAGACAGCTCTCCAGAAATGGATTAAATTGTGAAACCCATCCCACAATTCACCAGGACACGATTAAAATTTGGTCTAAAACCGCTTGCATTCCTTTGGGCATCCTTTTTAAAATCGTGCTTATAGCATTTAAATAATATCAACAGCACTGTTTGAGTTTATGGGAAGATTTTGTCTCATCTTGAGGGCCTTGAGCAGTGATGTTTCTTAAATTATGTCACACTCAAATGCAAATCCCATTAAACTGCGCTTTTGCAAAAAAATAGAGTAAAAAAAACAGAAAGAATTCAAGTTGGATTTATGAGCTCAAGGAATGAAAACGTATCCCGAGACTGAGGGCCTGACAAAACAGCACAATGAAAGTGCTGGAGGGGTGGAGAATAAAGATGGAGTAGCTTTGCATATATTGTAAATATGGCTCCACACACCCAGAAATGTGTTCCATTTTATATCGTTTTTTCGACTGGCTGGTGCAGCTCTGTGCATGAGGCTGTTCATTTTTCATCTAAATGGCCTTTCCGGGTATGCACGCTCCTGCTCGGAGGTGCAAGTCCATTGATTGCCAGTGTGATGGAAGTGAATAGGAGACTGGAAGAAAGAGTCCAGCATGCATTAACTTAAAATGTTATACTATGGTATTTTTATTTTAGAAAGGGAATTGTGCCTATAAGACATACTGTTTGTCCTAATGTCTCACTTTATTTTTTTTGCTAGAATGCATTTTTGCCCTGACCCAGTGAGGTAACCTTGCAGCGCTTGAACAAATTACATCCACAGTCTACTGCCGATGTTTTTCTGAACTACTCTGTGGTCCTACAGTCTCCTAATGCATACCTAGGCTATTTTACATCATTTGGTTTATCATGATGCTCTATGTACCTCTCTTTATTTCTTGCTGTTCTGTTCTGTTCTCTACCCTAGAATCTAGATGCAGCCCATCCGATATAACATGCTACAGGTTTTTCTCCAGACACCACATCTGCATATGACGCTCTTTCATATACTACACACACACACACACACACACACACACACACACACACGTACACAGAGTCCCTAGATTACTTGAATGAATATAGACTCACTTACTGCATATCTGACCACGTCTCATTGTTCATTATTTTTCTGTCCAATTCTGGTTGGGGTTTCTCAATACTTAAATAACAATACATAACATATTTTTGGTTGGATAATACATTTTTAATTAAATTATTTTTAACCCTGTTTAAAAATTTGGGGTTTAAGATTTCAATTTTTTAAGTACTAGAAACAGAGTAGAAACTGTAATATTGTAAAATATTATTACAATATAAAATTAATTATTATTGCTTACAATACACCGCTTCTCATCAATTTAATAAATCCTTGCTGAATAAAAGTATGAGTTAAAAAAAAAAAAATCTTATTCTTAATGGCCCCAACTTTTGAACAGTATACTCTTTTATGGACTCTTTTAGGTATAATAGTCAACATTTCTCATTTTATGCCATCTTGAGCATCAGTTTTTCTCTCTACATAGAATACAAAATTGTTTCTTTGCAATAGAAAGTATCTATGAAGGCATCTCAAAATTATGTTACAGAAACGGCTCTCTGTGGGAACACTCCTGTGATGCCTTTGAATCATTTTGGTACAGAGTCTTAGCCTTACTAGTACAACCCACTTAACAGAGCAACGTGACCAGGATTCACCTCTTCTTACATCCCCACAGAGCAGATATCAGGACTGCTGTGGTCTTGTCTTGTTCACAGAATGCTTTTGTATTGATCGAATCAAACTCAGAGCATGCTGTCTTACTCCTCATTTCCTGTCCTCCCAATGGGGGTCTGTCTGCCATTGAACTGTTAAAAAACAACAACAAAAAATTCTTATTGTTAATAATTTTCAAAACTCATTCATAACCACACACACCCACACCCACACACCAGTACAGCTGTGCTGCCAGCTGCTCACTCGCATGCACGCACGCACGCACGCGCACGCACACACACACACACACACACACACACACACACACACACACACACACACACACACACACACACACACACAC
>JAOTRC010000043.1:19483524-19498969 GCA_027497675.1 Cyprinella lutrensis
AGTGCAATTCTTTTGAGTGGCTGTGTGTAATGGGTCTCTTGGCTAAAGGCCACTTGATTTCTTGAAGAGCCGATGGTCACGCACACGCACACGCACACGCACACACACACACACACACACACACACACACACACACACGCACGCACACACACACATTACAAGCACTCAAAAGTGTGACGTCTTATCAAGATTGTAACAAACATTTTCTGAAATATATTTTGACTATTTTCATTAACAGCTGTTTGGTTAAAATTATGGTTTACTTGATGGCAAAAACACCTTTTAAGTAATTTCAGATCTAATATAATATTGAGAAGATGTTTATATTTATAGTCATATTTGACCACTACTGACTGCTCCTTCTGTCTGTCTTACAGTGGGCGCTTACTCAGCCCAGCGGCAGGTCACAGTTCAGCCAGGGCCCCTGATTCGAACGGAAGGATCTCACATCACCATCTGGTGTAATGTGACCGGCTACAAGGAAGGAGTGGAGCAAGACTTTGAGTGGTCCATGTACCTTTACACTGCTCCCGATCGAGAGATCCGTATCGTGAGCACGTCCCAGCACAGCTACGCCTACGCCTTGTACGCCCAGCGTGTCAACACCAAGGAGATCTACATCGAGAGGCTGAGCGGAGACTCTGTCGTGCTGCACATCACCAAGCTGCAGGCCGCCGACCAGGGCATGTACGAGTGCTACACCCCAAACACAGACAGCCGCTACCTGGGCTCCTACAGCGCCCGTACCAACCTCACCGGTGAGCCCCCCTTCTCTCTCACTTAAGACTCATTTATTATATAGTATGCTTCCAACAGCACTGTTTTTGCATTCATAAGCGATTCTTGCACTCAGACAGGACAGGTTTTCCCTCAGGAGATTGGGTAAATGCGGGTTTCACAGATGTACTTGTGATTTTAGTCTCGTCTGAATCAAACACATCTGTGATTTTCTTTAACAACCTTGGTACAAATTACAGAGGAAATTACCTACTATTTTTAAGATAACTCGGGGGTCCTCTGAGAAATCAAATAGCAATGTCTGGGATTTGTGAGATATTGCTATATATATGTTTTTTTTTCCCCACACAACTTCTCATTTATTTTGACCTTTCATTATAAACCATGACAAAATCTGTCAGTCAGCTCAGCAAGATAGTTGTAGTTACGATATTGTCATTGGGTTCAGAAACTTTTTTCCCCACTTTCTGTGTAAACTGGTTGGTAATTCAAACACGCCATTGAGTTTAAAAGAGAATTAAATCAATAAAAGATAAAAAGAGAATTAAATCAATCAGAGACAAGGTTTTAGTCCCATGTGAATTTGTACATGGAATCAGCCTGTTGAATGCTTTTATACTTTTAATTATAAATTTATTTTTCTTAATAGTTAATATTATTGTACTTCTATTTTTGTTGTAAGGTGACCTTGGGTGGTCTGAAAGGCGCCTAAAATTAAATGTATTATTATTATTATTATAATTATTACGTGAAATGATACACTGTTATGGTTACAATATCGGTTATTGACTAAGATTTTTCTTTTTGATTGATTGATTGATTGTGTGCTTTATTATTCATGATCATTTCACATATTTGTACATTTAGATGAGGTTTTACCATAATCTAACTTGATTTTAATGTTTAAAAACACAATTTAATAACGCTGTTAAGTCTTTAGCAAATCTCCAAAGGAATATTTGTTTTTCGTATGGTACTTTGTGCTGTTGTGATGCCTGAATTCATTTGTAGCATTTTACAAATGATTCATTTTAGTTTTTTTAACTTTAGAAAAAAAAAGTTAATTTCTTTAGACAAAATTTTAGAAAAAAAATTATCAGCTCATTGATGTCAGCCAAAATTTTTATATTGGTGCGTTTTGGGATTTTTTTTTTTTTAAAGTGACATTTGAAGTGCAGCCTTTTTTTTGGAGCCGTCAGCCTGAATCCTCTCCAACTAGTCATTGCTCATGTTAATGGATCTGCGCTAATTGGTGGACTTTTAATGCCTGAGTGGATTTATGCTGCACAAATCAGTCACTGTTCTGGTGGCGTAATAGAGAAGGTACCTGACAGAATGCCAGTCCATCTGTGTGCCAGCCCACCCTATTATTAAGTAGGGCACAGGCTTGTAATTCTGCCTTGCCACCTGCCACCATGATATCAGTATCAATAGTCCTCTTAATTATAATTGTAATTAAACTTTATCCTTCCAGCTCTGCTCACACACGCATACCGCTGATGTCTCATCCATTTGTTAGCATAGCCACATGGTCTTGTGAGTGACCGTAACTTATTAGAAAATACTCATTGATAACAGTTTGGCTTTTGATTGTGACTAACCATGTGGGCTGAGTTGTAAAATACCAGGCGTTGCTGCATAGGCTCACATGGACCGCATGTCTTGAGAGGCTGTACAAATGGACATGTGGACCAGCAGGAACAGTTTTAATATGGGATCAGTGAGTCATGAGTCGTGTATGGTGTGGGCTGGAGAGCATCACACTGAGAGCCACCTGTTTAAGGACAGGCATGTCCTTGCTCAATACCCCATTTCGAGATATCTGTGCTTCTTTTAACAGACCATCATCTTTTCTGTTGCCTCTGTGTGCTAACAGACCTCATGTAAGTGCTCCTTTTAACTATTCCCAGCATCACAATAACCATGGTTGTGGGTTGGAAAATAACCTGAATTAGTCAGTCACTAGTTAGATCAAACCTGTGCTAAACAAAGGGTTGAGGTAGAGTCACGTGACATTATTACTGAGCCAGTGTTTTAATTCTTCTTAAAGGTGCATCTGTTGGCCCTCTAGTGGTTAAAAAAAAAACGAAACTGCATGCATTTTGTGGAAGAACATTGTTTTGGTTGTGCTTCGGCTCTGCGTGACTGTGAAGATAAATACGAACAAGACTAAAATATGTTTTGGAAGAAGATATGTTAAAGTAGCCAGAGCAACTTTTACTGTATTTATGGATATGATGAGACACACAGGCGAAAACCATCCCGTCAGGTCAAAAATAAAAGAACTTAAAACAGTGAATCTGGGTAGAACAAAGCACATTTCGGAAGAAGGATTGATGGTGTATTGATTGATTATTCTAATTTGAGTTTTGAACCAAAAAAAAAAGAAGTAACAGTTTTTAAAATACTCTTTATAAATTAAATTATAATTTTTGGTAAAAAAAAATCTAAGAATGTTTTTGGGAATACATTTTTTTTTTATCTTTATTCTTTAGTTAAAAATAAGAAGAAAATAGAAATTTAAAAATTTAATTTTTAAGAATATTGCATGAACCAGGTGATTGGTTCAAAAAACAAAACCAAAGAAACTAAACAAACAAACAAATAAACCAAAATAAACTAGAAAAAAACAACATAAACCTATATACTAAATTGATTGCCCATTAATAGCAGAATTCAAATGTCAGCAATATTCTAATGTTAACAGTAAAGCATTTGTACTGTTCTGTGTCAGTTACTTCAACTAATACTGCTGTATTTCATATAAAAATGAAAAGCAGGTGTTAATCTAAATTTAATCCATTCTCTTGGAACAGTGTGAATTGAAACTATTAGTGTGTTTTAGAGACAAAAACAGTGTTTATATGTCAGGCGGCAGTGACCTTTGCATCTGCTCTTCAATCTGATCTTTCCTCACATCCTGAAATTCCCACAGTGCACCCGCATCTGCTCTAAAACCTCCTTCTACCCTTTATGTTTCTATCAGACAGGATTATGCTTGAAAGAAAAGCTAAGGTCAAGGCTAAAACCTGTGGCTAAGTTCACATGCTCTGGTGAAAACAGATAACGACGGCTCTGCTTCAAAACATAGCGAGCTGCTGTCCACATGAAGCTACCTACAAGAAAAGAGACTTGATTAATATTATATTAGTATGTTGCTAAGCTAACAAATCAATTTACAACAGTTTCATATTGGACTATATATTTAAAGCAGCTCTATGTCAATTTTTTTTCAACCTTTATAATATTTTTTCAAAACCCTTGAGATGGTACATCGACTTACTTCGCTTTTACTGGCTCTCTGTAACTTCGGGGAGCGGGGAGGAACCCGAGCACAAAAAAACTACAAAATTCGACTGCTTTACGGCAATACATCACTTCCTCCACTTCCTCAAATTCTTATGTTTGACCTTCAGGGATTTTCTAGTCATTGACAGGAATAACTCGGCTAATCAAAATTGTCAGCCATACACAAGTGTTAGTGTGTGTAGCATGACAAAGTCTGTAACATCCTGATGCTGTTTGTGGGTTTCATGTGATTGATTGAAACTGTGGAAGCTGGCAAGGGCAAATGTGATGCCATATATCCACCCTTGCTCTGTGTAATAATTAGTATGCGTCTTTTCATGGATTAATGAATGATCCGTATGCTTCATAACTGGGTTTGGAATGTGCAAGCTGAATGTAGGCCATGACTGGGCTGTTCCCAGCTGCTGACAGGAGTAATGGCTGTGCTCATTGTAGGCTGTATTTTTAGGCAGTGTACATGAGGTGAGGAAGCACAAATACTCACTGGAGCCTGCGTCTCTAACCTCTTAACCCATTTCCCCATGGCATTGCTCGCATTACAGGACTACCCCACCACCTCCCCTCACATCCTTTTCAATTCTTCACCGCCTGCCATCTGTACGCATGGTGTCATCGAAAATCACTCAGCCCTCTCTTTCCTACAGTCTTTCCTAGTTATGTTTATTTTTTCCCCTTAATTTGTTCTCTAATCACAGTGAAACTCAGTAAATACATAGCCACAGACAATTCTGTGAAATCAGTGATCCGGTCAAGAATGTTTCTGATCATATTTCACAGGCAGATCATAAAAAATTAATTAGGTTAAAATATAGATATTTTTAAATGAACCGTACCCACACAATTGTTTTTAGTAGGTATAATGCAAAAATAAGTAAATAAATAAAAAAAAATGGTGGATAAATGTGGTTATTTATCAAAAATAGGATTGCAAACAAACAAACAAAAAATAATAATGAAATGAAAATAAGCCTTTCCCAAAATAATCATGGTGAAATTCGACTCAACCATGTTTCTGCGAGATTCACTCTTCTCATTTTTATTGTGCCAATCTGATCTCTTTGCTTGACGTAATGATGAAATAAGATGATAATTAATTTCTCCTGAATAAACGGCTATCTACGCACGTTCCCTGGCTTCTTGCTGCTTCTGACGTCAGTGGGCAGAAAGGAAGCTCTCCCCACTCCTGCCAAAGAAAGATGGTTCAAGCAAACGGGCATAACATCCTCTTTAAAACTACTTCACTCCGCTGCAATGATTTATGTAACAGTTTTCTTCTGAAGAACATTTTGAGTTTTGTAGTTGTACATTTCAAATGGTTGCTTCTCATCCCTAGCTTGGTGCTTTTTTTTTTTTTCAACCCGGTCCCCAATGATGCAACTCTGTTCAAACATGAGCGAGACGATCACTACTGGGTGTTAGGCACTGTGGTGTTTTTGTTTTGGCTTTAATTTATTTATGTGTTTGTTATTTGAAACATTGTATGGCTTTGAGCTTTCAGGCTGAAATTCTATTTCTCTAACAGTTTAGTAAAACAGGCTGTGTTTACCATATTATCAGAGAAGACCAGATTTTGTTTCTAAAAAAATACAAAAACAATTCTTTTTATTTATTTGTTTATTTTTGGGCCATGCATATCCAGTATATAAACGCTCATCTTATCCAATACACATTTCACAATTTTCTGTAATTAATTTTCACTGTAATAGATTGGAACGTCTGTGCATTTCCAAATAAGTATTTTTGAGTCTCTGAGATGTCAAGCACATGTTTTGCTGCAAGTAGACATATTTTGTAAATTGAAAAGAAATGAGTATAAACCAATTAAATGTGTGAAAGCACCATAAGTCACTCTTTACCAGTTTTATGATACACTCAAGACTAGTTGTGCGCACATATTTTAACAGAGTAAAGGAAGACCTGAGTGAGCATCTTCAGTATTTTCAAAAGGGAATAGTTTAGTTCATTTTGAATAACTGTATACTGTGCTATGAATAGATGTAGGCTCTATGAAGTCACATTATTCTTCCCCTTTTCAGACTTAATTGCAATCCTTTAATGGTTTGACAGAATGCAGGTTAAGATTGTGTTTGATAGAGTAAAGTGAAACATTTGAGGACAGCTTTGTACTTCTTGGTGGGTCATAAGTGTTAACATGGCTTTGCAGTCTAAACGCAGCCATATTGATCAAACACCAAAGGTGCGGTCTTTGATCTTAGGTTCCTATAGATCTCTTGTGTGTGTGTTCATCATCATCATGTGGGTGTGCTCATCATCATGTGGGTGTGCTTAGTTCTGCTCTGAAGAATCAGGGTTCACCGTGTCATTGAGCTCTCGCAACACACATACATGTAGCTTTACATTATGTATAGCTTAATCAGGAGTTCCCACTGTAATCTATTGTTCTCATTTAAACCAATTATAACTGAATTGAAATATGCTTTATTGTCCATAAATTTGTCTTGGACTCTACAGGGGTGCATAATATATTACAATTTAAATATCATTATAAGTAAATACACAGCGGTGCAATGTAAAACATCATTATAATAGCTTAATAGACTTTCATTCTCCCTACACCTAAAATCTTTTTTTTTTCATCACCATGAATCAAAATGGACAAAACAGTTTTTTATGGAATATTGCAGTATTATATTATATCCGAGGTACATGGCAGATCCATCACAACTATGCACATCATCTACCTGTCACTCACATGTCATCACAGCAATAGCAAGACACAAATATCCAATCAATTTCCAATGAACAAAATCAAGTCCCGCCCTACATTTTTCTTGTCCGAGAAGCCGTTGCTATAGGGAATAAAAGATGAACACAACTTCAATTTAAATTTTAAGATATGGATAAAGACATTATTAACTTAATGAAATGTTTTTATTTTTATTTTTCCCATTCTATAATGTCCTCAATGGAGGTTTTTACTTACTTCTATGCATATTTTCAGCTGTTTCATCACCAGGTGTTTTGAAACACGCAGACTGCAGACAGCTGTGGTCTGGACTGTATCTGAGGCTCATTTGCTGGAGAGCTGAGCTGATATACATGCAGGGTGTTACTGTATATCCTCTGAAGTTTCAACTGCATGTGCATGCCAACATATTCCTCCTTATCTGCTCTCCTCTAAAGCCCAGATCAGCTGTCCTTCAAAACAGGCCCAGTCCTATAGTTTGTCAAAACTATGTTTGGATTTACTAGTGTCCTAGGGAAACATTTCAAAAACACTTGAATTCATGAGAATTTGTAGAGAAAATGTTTATAAATTAGTCAAATTTATCCTGTATTATTCTTATGTGACCTTAAATTAATTACTTGCAAGACATGTTTATCTGCATTTTTCTATAAAAAAGTGAAATTACACAATAATGTGATTTAAAAACCATTAAGACTTCCAATCAGAAGGTAAATGCTACTCGAATCTCATTTGAATGCATTCGCAGCTTGTTAGCAATTAAACTTTTTTTAGTTATCATTACCTTTAGTACTGTGACCTGAATTAATACTTAAATAAACTAACTTGTACTGGGAGTACAAGTTAACTAACTTGTACCTGTACTTGTACCGCCAGGTGCTTGGGATGGCCCTGCTTCCATAGACTTGCTTAAAAAAAGAGCAAAAACTGGTCTCTGCTTATATGGGAGACAGTTGCTAAGGTAGAATTGCTCAGTAACATTGTAAGGTCAGGACTTAGAGAAGGGTCAGTTTTATACTCTTTCATGTGCTGTTGTTGTTCAAAAGTGCTACGTGAGCAATTGCAGGGACAAAGAAGGTCTTCTCCTCTATAACCTGACGTTATTCAGGCCCCTGGCACCAGACTACCTCAAACAACCTGAAATGTGAGAAGAGAAAGCCAGAGAGAATAGACTCAGTGGTGAGTCAGGCTGAAATCAGGATGTGAGTTTTGTATCGTCAGAAGTATGTCATCTTCATGAAAAAGGTGATTGCAGCAGAATGAAAATGTATACCCGAGTACATCTGTACCCTCAGCACACCTGGACACGATGCAACATGATATACCTATAAAGCACACTCACTTTACCCCACAGGTTTCTGCCTGAAGTGTTGAAACTAAATCTGTAAACATTGTCATTAGTGGCATGTGGGGTGCATGTCACTCTGAATTTCACAAGAACAAGATGATCTTTCTTCTCTTGTCTGTCTTTATCTGTTTGTCCAGATTTGGCAGTGTTTTGAACCCTCATTCCCATCGCTGTGAACACTGGCTCTTTCATTGTAATCAATGTTTTGCTGACCTCCAGAACAGTTTGTGTGGAGTTTTTCCCAAAAGAGTTACTGCTGCTGTGTCTTTAGTTTGGGTGTTATGGGTGTTTTGTGGTAGCGCATCACAAACATTGAGCATTATATGAAGAGTTCAGATGCAAAAGCCTCTAAGTGCCATTTGAAATTTTCTTCTAAAATTATCATTTTTTATCATGCTTGTATATAAGAGTTACTGCTGCTGTGTCTTTAGTTTGGGTGTTATGGGTGTTTTTGTGTTAGCGTAACACAAACATTGAGCATTATGTACTGAATCCTTTTGTGACCCTACGATTAATGTTAATCTTTAAATTTACATCTTTGAAATGATAAAAGATTTCTATTTCAAATAAACGCTGTTCTTCTAAAATTGATCAGTTCATTAATTCATCAAACAATCCTGAAAATGTACTGTATATCTCAGTTTCCACAAAAATATTAAGCAGCACAACTACATTCAACATTGATGATTAAAATAAATGTTTCTTTAGCAGCAAATCAGAATATTAGGTTTCTGAAGGATGTGACGCTGAAAACTGAAGTAATGATGCTGAAAATTCAGCTTTGACATCTCATATTAAAATAGAAAACTGTTACTTTAAATTGAAGTAATATTTCACAATATTACCGTTTTTACTGTATTTTGATTAAATAAATGCAGCATTTGGTGAGCAGAAGAGACTTCTTTAAAATCATAAAAAAATCTTATTGACCCCAAACTATTCAATGTTAGTGTATAACTTGTTTGTTGTATGAAAATCTGAATAGCGTTACCAAATTGAATTTCAATATTGTTTTCAAACCAGTAACTCTCCGTGCTCCCACCGTCCTCCATTAGTTTACAAACAGCTGCCAAACTAATGCCATTGGTTTGATTCTGTGTTGCTGTGTTGGATAGTGTGAAGAAACATTAATTTCCTTAAACTATAACAACATTTGTTTTATTGGGAGTAATAATATATAATTTTACAATAATGGTTGCAATATGTGTCGTCAGCATGTTCAATTCTAGCATTTGCAAGGTTTTGGAACACCACTTTCCCAGACTCTCCCAGCATTGACCGAGCAGAGTGGGAGAAGATCTGGAGCCAAGCTTTACAACCTACGCACCATCCCTTTAAAGAAACACAGAAAAACGACAGCCTGCACTTTGCAGCATGCGTCGCTGGGAGCCCTCCACCCCCAATAATCACATGCTTACTACTTCACATTGAGTTGAGAGGGATATTAAACGCTGAACCAAACTATCAGCATGTGCATGAGCTGCCGATGTGAGACCTCCCTTCTCTTAATCATGGTAAAACACATGAACAAGTTGGGCAGCAGTGCCTGAGTCATAAAGGGCTACTCCACTTGCCCTTCAAAGCTGTCAGCGAGCCTATTCCAACAGCAAGGGGAGTCCAGAGGGGCGTTATTAATTTAGTAGCTGAGCTTCTGCGCTGAGAAGTGTGTTAGCGTGAGTCAGAGGTTGCAGGCTGGTGTTGGGCTCGATACCTCATTAGAGTGTGAAGAGCAGCGCGGTCTGGTCTGGCTTTCAAAGAACTCTGGACAGCAGCCTAAATCTCGGAGTGAAGCATGGCATAGTCTTGAGAACTTCTTCAGTTTAATGAAGTTCAAATTTCTGGACCTGCTGTGGTGTAAAGCTGATGTGTGTAATTTCAGACCCAGCAAACACAGAACGTTCCCCTAACGTTCCTGAATGGTCCCGTGAGGTTATTTTTTTGGGGGGAACTGAACAAGAACGAGGAACGTTCCATGTAGGTTATTTTTAGGTTCCATTTTTATAACGTATGGAGAATGTTCCGGAAACGTTCCCTTAACCATAAGGGAAAGTTCTAGGAACGTTCTGGGAACCAAAAACTAGTATTCCCAGAAATTCCCAGAATCTAAATTTGTTTTCGGGGAGACACCAAAATGGCAACATCGTCACTACGGATGCACAACATTTTCATAGTAGTGACTGGTTTCAAAATTTGTGATGCTCCAAAGTGTGTCAATAGAGTCAATCCAAAGTCAATTAATCGAGTGTTTCCAAAGTTTTTTCCACATGTATGTTGGGCATCAGTGTCCATGTAAAGCATATCTTATGATTACTGTATTTTTGGCCAGATTGCCCCATTCAAAATTCTCAGCTGCCACAATTGCTGTGCTTTCCATGTTGATATAAATTGTTTGTTAGTGTTATCCAAGTTTTCTGAACTAGTAATTTTTGATAATCTGAGCCAGGATGCGGGGGCTACACCCCTACTCTTTTTCGAAGGACATCCTGGGATTTTTTAATGACCACAGAGAGTCAGGACCTAGGTTTAACATCTCATTCGAAGGATGGTGCTTTTTGACAGTATACTGTCCCTGTTTCTACACTGGGGCGTTAGGACACAGACCACAGGGTCTATCCTGGTTTCCCAGGAGGTCTCCTATCCAGGTACTGACCAGGCTCAACCCTGCTTAGCTTCAGTGGGCAAGCAGTCTTGGACTACAGGGTGATATGGCTGCTGGCAGATTGTATGGCTCTATGAAGTTAAAATGTAGGTATATAAGGATGTATATATTTATATGAATGTGTATATATTTATGTGTGCGTGTATGTATCTCAAAAAGTGTTTTTATGCTCTGCAAGGCTGCTTTTATTTGATCAAAAACAGCATGAAACAGTCTTTACTGTTATATTTCATAAGTTTAAGGCATTCTTCTTTAATAAAAAATATTATTTGTCTTTCAATAAATTTATTAAGGTGATAATAGTGATGATAATAGTAATACAATTATCGTATTGACTGCAAACTTTTCAATGGTAGTGTACTTACTGAAAATCCAAGCCTTGGAATGGTGGTTAGCCAAACAGAAGGAATCATTCAAACATGATGTGGTTTAAGTATGAAACCATAAAACCGAGTCAGCTGTATTCCTCCTCACAAAGAGGACATGGTACTGGAATGATTGTTCTAAGGAAAAGAGGTGAAGAGTTCACTTGGAGTCCTGTAGCGGGGGTAATGTAGCGGAATAGAAGCAAGTTTTAAATGCAGTTCTGCTGAGATCAGCGGGAGAGCTGGCTGGAGATAGCTGTTCCTCTCATCTCTTTTAAGGAATCAGCGTAAAGCAATCAGTTTCTCCTTTATGTTATTTTTCTTTAAAGCTCTTTTTAGCCAACTAAAATGTCCTTTCTCATTATTCTGTGACTTCAGTACATTTGCTTCTATGAGGGAAATTGATTCGAGTGGTTGTGAAGTATTAAATTGTCTTGCCTGCCACAGTTAGGTAGACGTTTGGTCTTTTCTTGTGTGAGGAGAGGGGTGAGGAGTGTCATGGTGAGAACATTTTTCTTACTCTGTCTCTTTTCCTTTATTTTTATTTTTTTTTTTAACTCTGTGAGGCACATCTTTTTTGCTCTGATATTTCCAAGCCTATGTGAGTTCAGATCTTGTGGCCGGCCGCCAGACTGAAGTCGGAGAACTAGAATTGCACCTCTTGTCTTCAAAAAGACACAGTCTTTATGTTAAAAGACTGCTTGTACAGGATCTCTCAGTGTCACAAAAAGGCCCTAAAACCAGCCAGACAGGTGAAAGAAGTTATGGAGACCAGATGAGTAGTAGAAGAAAGAGACCTTCTAGATGACAACAGAGGAGAACTGAAAAGGGAGGCTGCAGAGAAGGAATGAGACAGTCAATCTGAGTGTTGGAGGTTATTTTCTGGCTGTCATCAGACTGTTAGAGAGCTTGTCAGTGTCTGACCTATGTACTTATGTGCAGATATCATGTGAACATTTTAAAATTATTTTTGGTTGAACTTTATCAGAGGCATCTGGATGTAGTTTAGTGAAAAGGATTAGTTCAGCCATAAATATGAAAGCTGGAATTATTTACTCAAGCGTTCCAAAACCACATGCTGTTTTACTGTCAATCACACTCAAAAATATTTTGTATGCAATGAAATTCATATTTAATTTCATATTCAAGTGACTTGTCTGAAGCTTTACGGCAACTTGGTAATTGGTTCTCTGTTGTAAATTCTAACCAAATGTCAGGATGTCAAATCTTATATTATTAAAGAAAATATAAGAATGTAATTTAATTATTGTAATTCCCCAAACAGTCCTGACTTCAAATGACTTGTTTAGTTCACACTTTAATCAGTGTCTTTTTTTAATGATTTTTTTTCTTATTATTTTTGGCACTTGACAACTAGTGGTCATTGTGAACTACCATTGTATGGGAATAAAATATTAATATTTTTAGTGTTCCACAGAGAAAACTAATGACATTAGAGGGTTTGAAATAACACAAGGGTGAGTAAATAAGCATTTAATATCATTTGTGGTTGTATATTGTTAAGGTGATCCAGATGTTTTACTAACAACTGCCACACTTAGACATTTAATTACATCCCCTATCACAACTGCATGTCTTCTTTCCAAAAGCATGCATGATTAATGGGCAGAGAGAACTTCATTTTGTTCCTTATTACTGAAGCTTAGGTTGTCACAGAGAAAGGTGTAATTTCTCAGGACATTTATTAAAATGAAAATTTTCAGGTAGTAGAACCATTTTAAATGTGACATTCCAAGAAATAAATCCCAGAGATAAGTCATTTGGATTTAAAATTCTGTCGTGCTAAACATGTACAGTACATGTGTGAGTAGTCCTTAACACTTTTCACTTGTCTCTGCTACTTTTTCACATTCTTACATTTGGCTCATTCGATTTACACTTTTTGCTCTGTTGGAGAGATTTCTTTCTTTCAATTTCCCTGACAGTCCCTTCGGCCATCGGAGGGGCTCCTGAAGTAATGGCATAATGGTATAAAGTGTACTGAGATGCCTCCTCCGGCACAGACAGATTGGCTTTAGCAGTAATTGAAAGATATTAAAGCTGTAATTTGCTCTGAACAATCTCCACCGTTACCAACCAGGAGCTGCCAGAAGGCTATCAGTAGATTGAAGTGGACTGAACGGTAAGTGGCAAAGAGACCTATTAAGAAAAAATGCACAAGGCAAGAAGAAAGTTTAACAGCATGATGGAGAAAGAGCAGGAATTCAGTGAATCAACCTTCCGCTCTCTTACGACCATTGGGTTTGGTTGATCAATCCGGCATCATATGGAGCTGTTCCTCAAATAATGGGTTCACCAGGGATAATGGCGTCTTTTTTAGTTATTTGCCTCTATGTGATGGAATTAATACACTTGGAACCAACATAGGCCTTAACGTGAACAATAACAAGCTCTCTGCTAATAAGAGTGGCTTAATGGGTTTATATTACGAGGATGTCAACCGGGTTTGTCTTTACATTGGAAAATGGGCCAAAGCATTCCTCTGCTACGTTGCTTTAGATTTGATTTTCTTAAACCACTAAACCCTAGGCATTCTTTCCTCAGCAGTGTCTAATGAATGCAACAAATCCTGTGGAATTAAAAAAAAAAAGAATATGAATATGGTTTGTAAATTAATTCAGTAACTGCTCATTTACCCTACACCACATTCAGGCATCTTATTGACAACTCCTCTCGCGTGATTTGCGTTTACTTCCGAGTCTAATCAAATAATACTCAACCAGCTAATCAGGGGTTGTAATTTAACTCTGCAGGACTGTTTATCTCCATGTGAAAAATTTAATGCCCTTGGTTGAACCCAAATGAATATATTTGTGTTTTCTTCCAATGCGCGTGCGCAAACGTGGCGCTCAAGGTGCCCTTCTCTTCTCACTGTGAACTTATTTGCATACAGCCCATCAGTACGTCTTTTCCCTATCTGCTCATCACCGCGCATGCTTTCATGATGCTCACCAAAGCTTATAATTATTCCCAGACGGTTCACCTTTCTAACTTCTGCTCCTTCAGGTTAGTGCAGAGTTATGAAGCAATAAATGAAGCTGAAGAATGGATGAATAAGATACCTATAAATCAGATAAATCATTCTAGGCATATCTGACTCCCAGTGTCTGCAGCAGCCCATTAAAGCCTGTCATGCCATGATCATGTCCCCTGAATGAGCGTTACGTCTTCCATTGGGGTGACCTTGCTGTCACAGACATTTTGCTCGTTATGTTATTTGCGACATTGAAGTGGTAATGCCTCTATAAATTCACATCCTATTGTTGCAAGCAATCCCCTTGTATTGTCTTGTACACAATCGCACTCTCACCTTTGCTTTGTGTGTGTGTGTGCGCAAATGCACACCTATGCAAATGTATAATTGCATAAGCCATAAAAAGGAGGCTGTCGAGGTGCACTGGTGCATGGATAACGGCACTGTAGCCCTGAATCAATAATCAACCTTCCCTTGAGTTAGTAAAAGATATTACCATTTCACCCTGCTCATTAAAATGTTAATCACTTTTCTCATTATTTGGAATTGGAATTTTTGATTTACTTAAAATGTCTTACATAATTAGTTTAAATTTCAGTTCAAGGCCCACAGTGGTATCTGTGTCCCCTTTCAGTTATGATGAATAACTAAAAAAAATGTATATACACTCAACGGCAACTTTTTCAGGGACAGCTTGCTAGTGCCTGGTTGGACCCCTTTTGCCTTTAGAACTGCCTTGATGGTTACTTGAGTTACTGTTGTCTTTCTATCAGCTCCTAACAGTCTGGTCATTCTCTTCTGACCTCTGGCGACAAGTCATTTTCACCTACAGAACTGCTGCTCTCTAAATATTTTCTCTTTTTCAGACCATTCTATGTAAACCCTAGAGATGGTTGTGTGTGATAATCTGAGTATCAGCAGTTTCTGAAATGCTCAGACCAACCTGTTTGGCACCAACCATGCTGTGTCAAAATCTCTTACAATTCTGATTCTCAGTTTGAACTTCAGCTGATCATTTTGACCGTGTCTACATGCCTACATGCATTGAGTTGCTGCTGTGTGATTACCTATTTGCATTAATAAGCAGATAAAGGCATGTACCTAATAAAGCATGTCTGTCTATATGAAGAGTTCAGATGCAAAAGCCTCTTAATGCCATTTGAAATTTTCTTCTAAAATGACCATTTTTATCAAGCTTGCAAATTTAAGTTCAGTAATTTCACTTTTATTAATGATGACTATTAATGGGTAATCTTCATTGCCATTTAAGTGAAATTACTGAACTTAAATATACAAGCTTGATAAAAATGATCATTTTAGAAGA
>JAOTRC010000043.1:19499069-19512446 GCA_027497675.1 Cyprinella lutrensis
AGAGAGAGAGAGAGAGAGAGAGAGAGAGAAGTAAAAACAATATCACCAGTTTTGAACAATTTGAATGCACACTAAACATAAAATTTGCAATGTTCAATATTGCTGTATTGTGACCCAGATGTCGATATAATATGGTATTACCGATTCCCACTCTTAGCAGTGAGCCTGTAGCTCATTTAACTGTATAACCGGGACAACACACCCTTAAAACCCCTCTTTATCAGCAGCCCAGCCAGCCAGTTCTTCAAAGCCCTGAAGATAAGTGCATCATTTACTCAGTGAAGATGCGTCCTCTCTGCTTGCATCATACGAAGCATTTATGCACACTTACTGAAAATCTCCAGCAAGTCTCATTTTCTTGAGGTAAAGAGCTGGATGAGTGTGCATTTGAAATCCAAATCAACCATGTCTGCATCCAAACCAACTATATTCATATTCTTAAAACCCGTCTAGAGATTTTCACCTTATTTCAGTTCTAATCTAAAGTACATTTCAAACCACTCAACCCAAGACCAGAAATTGTAAAAGGCAAAATTTACATTCAGCTGGAAAGAATCTAATTAAAAATGAGAGAGGGAATTTAGCGAATTAATTAACCAAACGCCTACCTATTAAGCTCATTCAGCCACTCAGGCTTAAGTATTTTTTTTCTTCCATATAATACAGGTCACGTTGCAGTGCCCAACACAGGGCAAAGTTGACAATCTGTTGTCTTTAAAAATCCAACTCATTAAAGCAATGTCACGCTCATGATTTACCCTAAAATCCTGCCAGCACTGCTTTCCAATTTCAGCTTTTCAGCATGAATATTAGTGGCCTGACAGCAGACAGGGACAAATATCAGTCCATTTTCTGCTTTTTTTAGCCCTTTAAATAATTGGGCACTGACTGGACCGACATCTACATTACGAAATTTTAGCAATTTATAAATAGCTTGAATGATGTAGAAAGATGGTCTTTAAAACCAGATGGTATATTGCTAAGACATCAGAGGCTAACTGGGTCATGCTAACCTTCAAAACCTTGACCAATTAGCCAGAAGTCAATCTTTGACTTTGTTTTCCATTCAAGGAATTCTACAGCCAATGCATTAAATGTGATATCTGTATTATTCTACATTTAAAGAATTTAATTCATTTAAAAACATGACTTGACAGATTTGGTTGAATCCCAGTCAATGTCAGAAGTCGTAGGACCTTGAATAATGTACATGTCTCTCCTGCTCCCCTCTGCTTGGCATATAAAGAAGGTTGTGGATGCTAATCCCCTTGAGCTTATGTCAGCCATATTCAATAGACCAGGACAGTGCACATATGCTGCCACCTGTGCCGGCTTAGAGACTCCTCCACCCAGCCAGCTATTCTGTAGGAAAATTCATTCACCCCATCCGTACATCCCACCCTTCTCATGGTTGAGATGGAACGGGTGTTAGTTGGTCGCATCTGCTGCCCACCTGGATGTGTGCCTCCCATTTTCTTGCCTCTCAGCCAGACCGGTGGGCATCCTCTTACTTTCAGACCCTGCCATGCTGCTGCCCTCAGTACCACCCATGATTCTGCAGTCTGTCTGGGCATTGAAGTAACAGGTCACCCACAAATGAAAGTTCTGTCACTGTTTACTCACCCTTATGTCTAATTTGTAGAACACAAAAGCAGAAAATTAGCAGAAACCCCAATCTGCTCTTTTTACATATCTTTTACAATGAAAATGAATGGTTACCGAGGCTGTCTATTATATGATTTCAGAAGTATGGAATGTTGTTAAAAACTACATTTATGATAGCGTGTTTTTTTTTGGTCACAATTTCATTTTTCTATATTCAAAAGACAACCTAGGCTTTTGTGTCTCTACCTTTTTGCAGAACTCCAAAAACATATCTTTCACTGCAGTTTCCAATTGAAATGAACTAAAGTGGCAGTAAAGCGTAAACAAAAATCAGCACACTGCCACCGCTGCTTCCAGAGAATTAATGCATTGAAAAATGTTTTGAACCAAAGGTCTTTGCCAGGCATGCTTGACGAAGACCTTCGGGTGGGAACGTTGTTCAATAAATGAATTCTTTGGAAGCAATAGTGGCAGTGTGCCGTTTTTTGTTTACTCTAGTGAAGTGGTTGATTTGATTTGCGCATTTGGATTTGCGCATGCTACTACTTTGTGTAACATGTGGCAGTAAAACACCAACATTTCTGCCTTTTCGTGCTAATTATAATATTACAAGGGCTTATTATATTATTATTACATAAAGACTTATTTTCATGCTGTTGTGTAAAATAATATATTATGACCGCAAAACACGATTTTAGAAGTTATATACATTTTGACATTGGCATCACATAACCAGCTCTATGTAGTTCTGTAAATCTGTATTTCTGATGTAGTAAACTTGTTTGTTAAGCTTACTTGGTACAGCATTTCACTTGCAATACAGAGCACCTGGTGTACAGTATGAGTCTTGGAAAATAAGAATCATATTTTTCACATTTGCTTTGGTTAACACTTAGTGTTAGGCTAATGGATAGGGTTTAGTTTAGGTGGCATCGCTATTTTTAAACATGATAAAGCATTAAACTTTTAGCTCCACTCACTAGACATTTTATTTTTCAACTGTACAGCAACCAAGTTAATAAAACGTTAAAACTGAAGTTGCTTTTACTGTAGATCCACTCACTGAGCATTTCACTTTGAAAGTTTCATGAAATGTGAAAGAAGCAGTGTAATATAATTTTGCAAAAATCTCACAACAGGCACATTTTTTTTTTGCAATGGGCCTGGATTGGGAAAATGACAATTTGGACATTCTATTAAACATCAAATTTAAGTTCTGCAGAAGAAATCTTATGTTTGGAAGGACAGTTCCTTTAATTGTGTGATATCCTGTTTATTTTGCCCTCAGAGTCCAGCAGAAGGCTTGCCCTGTTTGGATGGCTTCCTTCTGTTTCTGTTCATGCTACACATGCAGTTATAATATTAGCTTGCCTCTTCGTATGGCTGATTTTTCACTGTGAGTGCTCAGTCTTGCAAATAAATGGATTTGACCTCTCCTGATGACTCTTTTGTACTTCGAATGTCCAGACTGGCTCAGTCTCTATATAATATTTGTGGTTGTTTAATCAGAAGGATTTTTTATTGGCTCACCATGAAGGATATCGCACAATTCCATTGAAGTCTACAACCAGCCGCCGCATTAGTGCCATGCAGCCTTTGTAGCCTTTGTCGCCTTAATCCTTCGGCGAGGCCTCGGTTCTCCCCACGCATAGTTTATGAGAGCAATTCCTCACCCACACATAATACTGTCACACTTTGGCAAAACGAACTGTTAGTCACACACCATGGCACATGTAATGAATCATAAACTCGTTTATTCTCACACTTTCTCACAATGTAACATTTTGTGCACTTGCACATGTTAAACGCACCTCAACTGACTGATCAGATGGTAAAGCCTGTGACTGTGGCCATCCTGAGGAGTTGTTTAATTGGTCACTGGGGTTGCCCATCTGTGGTAGGCGGTGCTTTTGAAAAGACAAATGGAAAAGTTTGGAGAGACATGAGCAGGGGCGGGAGCTACTGAGGGTGCAACTGAGAGATGGGATTGAAAAAGAGGAGCAGAAGAGGATGGAGAGCAAGTGACAGAAGGACTGTGAGGGGGCACGCTGATAGGGGAGGTAGTGGGTGCCAAAAACCCTGGAGCACATGGGGAAAAATCTTTGCTTTTATACCTTTTTTTATTTTTTTTATATTCCATGTCACCATGTGATAATGGAGCCTTGAACAAGCTAATAATAAATTAATTCATTTTATTTATTAATCATGTTTTGGCAGAAATTATAATTCTGACTGTGTTAATAGGAGTAAAATCCTACTCAATCCTACACAAAACTTTAAATAAAAAGATCTATTACATTTATTTAATGAATGAAATTGTTGTTCAAAAATCATGGTCTGATTTAGTTTTATGGGTGAAGTTTATCTTTTTTTTGTTATACTTTCGCTATTTAATATGCCTGTAGTCAACCAGCAATACAGGTAATTTATTATGGAATTAACTGTTTGTTTTCAAAAATAGTTTGGCATAAATACATTTAGCAACTCGGTTCATTTCTCGACGTCCAAAAAACTTTTTGCGGATAAAGAATGTTCTTGGGAAATGTTTTTGAAAACAATTACAGTTTTGCTATTCTGCTTGACATTTCGCATTTTATCTTCATCTAAATTGCTGTGAATATATCACATCAATCTCTTGTTATATATCATTTGTCCGAAAATGAACATGATCCTTGTGGGTTTGGAACAACATGAGTGTGAGTAAATGAAAGATTTTTTTTTTTTTAGTTGTAAACAGGCCAGATAAAAGCATGATGTTACATAATATTTTTTTTTTCTCATGCTAGTGCAGAAGTGGACATGTGCTCATGGTAAAAGTTGTGGCGTTTATTAGCTGCAGCGCGGTGATCTGATTGGCTCTCTGCTCCAGAAGGGAGGCAGTGTAGATGCGGGTAGGATGTTCATATGTTTTGTGGAGGATAGTGGCAATCACCTTGTGTATTTCTGCTGATCCAAGCAATCGTATGACGGGGACTCGGGGAGATGAGCCCGATTCGCTGATAAACTCCAGCAGGACAGCTGAGTTAGAGCTCGATAAGGGAGACAGATTCCTGGAGGGGGTTGGAAGTTATTGAAAAATATTGAGAGCAGAGAAGTACTCATTTATGTCCTCTGCTGTTTACTTCTCCTCTTTCTTCCTCTTGGATCCATTGTCCCATTGTTCTACATCAATCATTTGTGCCCTCTTATCCTTCTGCCTTCCTATCAAGCTTCCCTTCCTGCTTTTGTCATGTCGTGTGTGTGTGTTACTGTATCCTCCTTCCTCCCCGTTTCTTTATCTACGCCTTTCTTTGGTGTGTCTGGGCTTTCCTTCAAGTGGGAACATCAGTTGTCTGATTCATTTCTGAAAGGGCCTTGAAAGCCCCAACAACACACATTATGGAAATGAAACAGTGACTAGATGTCACAGATGTATTATCAGTAATTATTTTCATACTTTCAATTACAGCACTAAAAATTCTTGATTCGTTTGATGAGATTTACAGATTACCGCTTGCCTATTGATTCCATGTTCTGGAAATCAAGTTGCAGAACTTTGCTTGATGTTTTGGGGAATAGAGGTATGGCTAATGAGCTCATCTCTGTAATCGGATTACAGGGCTCTTGTACCCCTAACATCCCATTAGATTTCCCCCTTAATGATGGGCTGATTATCCTGATGATAAAGAGCTGGTAATGCAGCACTAATCCCAGCTCTGAGAGGAAACTGGGTCCAGACGTGCAGACTCTCCTGACAGACTTCTCCATGTTTATCTACATTTCGATGATGTTTGGAATGGTTATTTATAAAGAAATTAACATATACTGAGGTTTTTAATTGGAGAATCTCCTGTCTGTTGTTTGTATGGTTTGTTCCTCCTGCTGGCAAAACTTTTCCTGGTGATTTTCTTCTTTTGACTTCTGAAAGTTTATTGCTAGCTTAGTTTAGCATTGACACATATTAGCAGAGTGTAAGACTCTAGCAGTCGTCACATGACAACAAACCTCATTTTCTAGCCATGGCCATGAATGAGCAGTGGCATTCTTAATCTTTGCCTTATTAGAGAACTAAATCTACTTGTACTGATTAGTGATATCTTTATTTAAATGTGACGTCTGATGCCTACATAATCATTGTTTCCAAACGTGTCTTATTATTATTATTTTTTTTTGTCTGACATTGGTCAACAAGTAGATAGTCCTGCCTTAAACTGCCATTGGAAAATTTAGTTGGCCCCTTTCTACAATTGAGTTCTTGTAACTAGGAAAGCCCCTATACATATACCTATTTTAATTTCAGCAAACTTGGTCAAGTTCAGTGCTTCATCAACTGCCACCCACAACAACATACTGTAACCTACTTTCTCTGCCATCCCTTTTTCTCTTCCCATTTATTTCCCTCCCACCATCTCTCCTGTTTTGCCTCGAGAGTGTCTATGGTAGTATGACTCGGTCACATTATCTGCTTCATAAATAGAATTTTATATTTTGTTTGAAGTTATGGACAAGCGCTAATGAAGTCCAAATATCTGGCAGCGTTCTTCACTGTGTCAGGCGCCATGTGGCTGTTGTTTGAAAACCCCAATCTTCCCTCACTGACTCAGCACTCTGGTTAACTGTGTTACAGTTCCAGTTGTCTTTCTCTGGCATCAGCAATCGTCTGTTGAGGCAGACCAGTTGTCCTGTTTCAGGTCTATAAGCATCATTTTTCCATGAGAGGATTAAAACAGAAGACTCACAGTTGTTCACAAGCTGAGGCTGGGGGAAAGCTCCCAAACACCCTCTCAGATGTGTTTCCCTCTTTGTGTAGTGGCAACAAAGCCAGCAAGCTGACCACACTGCTGTGTCAGGTTGCTCACTGCACCCATATAGACACAAATGTGTACAACAAATACAGGTTGTGTGCTCAAGGTTAGGATTGATGAGACCATTTCTAATTGGATATTTTATCTCCTTTCTTTTGTTGTGATCCATTGTAGTATTAAAAACGAACTGCTGTGCCCCCTGGGGTCAAGGACGGGCAAATCAGGGTGTGGCTGTCAGTTGATGAGTGTGACTGGTCTTGTTCTCTATAAAATTAGAATAGCCCTTTTTAAACTTGCCTTTAACATCAGTCTCGATTACCACAAGTGGTTAAGGGAGATATATTTACATCTGTCTCAATTGAGTCTTAGGTTACAACTTGTGATCTGATATTGAGGGGATAGTCATTATTTCGTGACTACATTCGTCACTTAACACAGTGTGACAATTCAAAAAGGAAATAAGTATGCACATTTTTTGCTTCTAAATATACTTATTGTGATCAAAACACAAAAGTGTCATTTTGAGCAGAACACTGTTATTTTAGTCACACTGTAAACCTTAACGCTCAAAATAATTCATTGGTTTGAGAAGAGCCAACTTATATTAAACAAAATAGTAACAAATGAACTTTTATGAGTATTTAGAACTTCCTTTTGAGTTCATGAAACCGACAAATTTGAAGTAATCTGAATTTAGTTTAAATTATCTTGATTCTTTTAATTTAGACTAATTTTAAATTGGGTTGAGGTTTATTTTTCTCAGCATGCTTTTTTATGTCACTTGAATGCATCCAAAATCGGATGCTGAGCAGGTACTACATTTGAATTTGAATTTACTTTGCGACCATTAAAGAAGCATGCTTTATATAGCATGCATATGTGTAGTGTGAACGAAATTCAGATGTACTACATCTGCTTTGTTGTTACTGTCACGTGACCTATCACCATAAGTTCCATCACCTTACTTCGATTCTTAAATCCCCTCCTGTGGCCCCATGGGATAGTAAAGTGTCCATTGAATCTGCACTTCAGAATCTCGCCAAAAGTAGTAGGTCGTTCGGGTAATTTTCACCTACTGTTTTTTGAATACTAGGAATTCAGACATACTACTCTTTTGGTTTCCCCTTTTTTGCACACTGTATAGGAAAGTATTTGATTTTGGACGCAATAATGTTATTTTGTGCAAGATAAATGTTAGTAGTGTTTAACGTCATGCTCTGCTAATTTAAAGAGTTTCTGTTATGTCAGGTTTTTTGGGGGGTTACCATCATGGTAACAAGTACAGCATGAGCTTGGTTTGAGAACAGATGAATGTTATATATTGACTTACTCATTCAGCAATTGCTGTGCTAATCAAAACATTATGTTACCAATAAGCATGGTAATGTTTGCTGTTTAAGCTATGTTTCCTCTACTAGAATATTTAAATTGAGATTACATGATAATTTTAAGTTAAATGTTAGATTACTCAAATACTTCAAGTTTATTTATACAATTGTTATTTATGCAAATATGATACAAAATACAAATCTACTAGCCTAGTTCTGCTTGCTTAAACTTGGAATTTCTTAACTCTTAATTGATTACCTACATTTTTTTTTTAGTTTTGCCTATTTATTCAGGTTTACACTGAACTTAGCTTTTTGCTGGGACTTAGGACTGATTAGCATTTGCACCACAACTTTAAACAGTTCAGGCTTGTTTCTGATTGGATTGTAAAGCATTTTGAATCCCATTGACAGCTACATTTACCACAGTACTGACCACTTTTGATCAGATCACTCCAGAAGAATGTAGATACCAGCCACTGCTGCTTGACTGCAAACATTCGGAATAAAATATCTCTAAATCAGTGGTTTGCAATCTTTTTTGACTCCAAGGCTCCCAATTGTTCTCAAGAGCATTCAAAGGCCCCCCAGCCCTAATTTAGTGTTCAATTTTTAAAGTATGTGTACTCCTAGTTTCTGTCAATTAAAATCAAAATAATTAAAAGGAATAATTAATGATTCCAAGAGCAGAATATTTCTCCTACTCTTTTTTTATGAATTTGAAAAACTATGAATTTGCATGAAATTTCCAGCCAATGTGATTTACAAAATAAGGATTTCAAAATATATATTTTTGCTAACAATTTCTACCCGATAAGATACTTTATACTTTTGGCTTAACCAGAAGAATGTATATTCATTAAAACGCCATTGTCATGTTTTAAAAGTATTTGATCATTTGCACTTCCAGGTCTAGAAATCATAGTTTCAATATGAGACAACCTTGGGGATGAATTAAAATACTGTAAGTAATATCTAGATTTTTACATCCCCTTGGTAGTTTTCTGAGGCCCCCTAGTGGGCACTGGCCCCCTTGCTGAGAACAACTGGTCTAGATGTTTTCAGAACCATTACTGTGAAAGTAATGCAGGGTTATAGATATCTTACTATGAATTCTCCGGCTTGAATTGAACGATTTGTTAGAATAATTTCACAGTTTGGTCTGTATTGCTCTAATACAAGAAAAAAAAAAAAAAAAACTTTTAATAGTACAAATATTTGTACATTTTATTCAGATTCATGAAGATCTAAATGTATTATCTAAATAATTTAATTATTTTAAAATGGAACTGCCTTTTTTCTTCCTCAAAAGTACTAAAATGATTGTTAATAGAACCATTAAGGAACCAGAATTGTATCTGAGATAAATGCCTGATTTTTTTTTTGTTTAATATGTATTCTAGTCCGTTTTAAGGCCTTGTAGAAATCATCACCACACTGCATGCTGATAGTTTAAGGGGAGTTATTAACCGTTCATCTTTCCTCAAAGGATGCCTTCCGCATATAATATGGTATCAGAGTTTCTCTGAGGTCATGTTTTCTCCATCAGCTTCACTGCAGATTCATCCGCTGATTAGTCAGAGTAGAGAAAATCAAAGTGATTTGACTTCTGTTGTCTTTGATTCACTCCACAGATGCATCTCATCTGCGAGAATGTGTGGGTTTTTGTTTGTAGCATGTGTGACTGACTCATACCGTCACTCTAAGTATCATTTTTGTGACTAGGGTGGTAATAGATGTCATATGCTTGACAAATGTATATCATGTACGTTTATTTCAAGATGGTTCAATCGAGTGTCAAGTTGATGCTTAAGTCACAATATGAAGAAGCTTCATGTGTAGGTAGTGTAATGTTCTATTGTTTTACCTTTGGCAGTGCTATGTATGCAGAATCGTCATGTGCATCCACAGTGAGAATAGGTCTGCAGGTTTAATCAAATTGAAACCGAAATCATGATATGGTTTGAACATGTCTACATGCTTGAGGCTGTCTACACTGACGCGACAAAGCAACCATTCCAAATCCATTTGTTCCTCTTGTCAGAAGTAGTGCGAGCACTTTTGAGTATGTCAGAACTTGGCATCAGTTTGCTTTCAGGAATTTGTTGTCTCGTTGCATCTGGTGTAGGTAGCATCAGTAAATTATTATAATGGCTTCTATTTGCTTTTGTCATGCTGTGTCCTGTGGGTTTGGCTCCTTTACAATCTTGGCCATTTCACACTGCTTAGCTATAATGTGCAGTTTTACTGCACATACACAACACAACATACACCAACCATCTTCCCAAACTTTTAATGAGAAGCGCTTCATTCTAGTGAGCTTAAGCTTAGTTCAACTTGTTTACATAGCAAACACTGATCTATTTTGAGTTAAACCAAACTAGTTCATGGGCATTAGTAGTGAATTTGTCATCTGCGACACACTATGTAGTGTATTTGTCTTCCTGTAACACCTCAGTATACAATCAGCATTAAGTTGTGCAGCAACTGGGGACAGATGGCTGCATGCAGCAGTGTTTGATGCGCGGGCTGTCTGGACCCCTGCAGGGCAGCTCTGTCTCTGGGGAGACACAGGCCCGTCTCAGCCTGGTGTCTGAAGCCTGTCTCCATCTGCACACAGGTATAATGAGCATAAATATCCACGGTGGTGCATGCATTTATTATTTTTTTTTTTTTTTGCGTTACCCTGTGCTAATTGTAGATGCGTGTACTGTACATACATACACATAAAACCAGAAACTATCACAAACTGGGAACAGCAAATTGGTAATTTTGAAAGCAGCAGTCTGTGCATAGATTGGAAGCAAGAACAGAGAGAGGGCTCTAACTTGAGGCTGGTCTGATGGATGTGTAGATAAATCTAATGGAAATTAGAGTGTCGTGACTTTGCAGATGCTGTGTTCTTTTTTTAGTGCAAAATGGGCATCACTCTTCCACCAACATACTGTATAAGATGTAAGGAAATGCCATGCTTAGGGGTTCTGCTGACTGTGAATGCATTCACAACTACGTGGGTGTATGTGTCTTAAAATGCATCTTCTGGTGTTTATTAGAAGTCATGCTCTGTTATATTTCCAATAAAACCTGATGTTGGCAGCTCTGGGGTCATTAGTATTGGACTAAACCGCTCTCCCCCTGCAGATGGTCTAGCTCTGTTCTGAACTCTAGTGAGCTGCTTTGCTGTCTACTGCCTACATAGGCAGCTACCTTCTGAGACAGCATCTGAAGCATAACTCAAAACTGGTCTTTTACAGACAGGAAGCATTTTGTTTGTTTGTTCTGAAGTGGAAAAGATTTGTTTAATTCTAAGGTTTTGCCTTACAATACTGCCGACAGAGGCGACTCATTAGGTTTTGTAATTATTAATGGTTTCCTCAGATGGTCTTCCCTTGTTCCTGGAGGGAGATTTATGTCATTCCTGATAAATGACCACCAGTGAAAGGGAGATATAAATGAAATATAGTTTTAAATCACTGTAACAATGGAGCAAGACATACTTTTGGAGCCTCTGACTGACTGCTTGATGAATTTGTGGGAATGGAAGTTATCCCACTTTGTGTCGATTTATAAAATATTGTGTTTGACTTAGTGATGCGAGTATTGCTCTTGTTGAAAGACATTGGGCGCATCTCATCACTGATGTGTCAGCACAGCTTCACGATAGAGAGATCATGACGCGATGTGTTTAGTTTCCCAACCACTGCTTTATAGCTACACAAGAGAAGCATTTCCTTAGCCTTCGCACAGCCACTATAGCCATAACTCTACCCAGACCAAGGTTTCTCAGAAGGGAAGGCCAGGCTCTTTACAGTGATATGATTGCAACCGCCTGGCACCATTTTTTTTTTACAGAACTTTAGAGCTAGACTTTTCGTCTATTGATTACTTAGACTGATTTAAGAAGTGCTGACATCGATGGATGCACTGTGGGTAAGAGTGCATCCTTTTACTTCCAATGACTTTTCCCTACTGGAAAGAGTTTGCTTCTGCACTTGTGCACCTTATAACCGAGATAGATAGAGAAGGAATAGCAAATAATATGAATAATTGGATGTTAAAAAAACGAAGACGGAAAAAGTAATGATGACTGAGGATTGGAAGGTAGTTCAGTTTGAAGACTGATATTATGACAGGAGAGAGAAGAATGAGGTAGATGCACAGTGGAAGGGTAATGGTGCCCTAGAGAATGAGTGAGACTGACTTCCTGCCAATAGCAATTTCCGGTTGATGAGTCCTGAAAGAATAATAAACTAAGTTTCATAAGAGTCAAGATGACTATTATGTGTAGGGATGCACCAATTTTTACATTTTGGCTGATAAGTATGTGATGATTCAATCATTATTTTCATATTTTTAATATTAAAATTCTATACTATTTTATCTAAATAAAGTGAAAACACTTAAAGGAGTGTTTAAATGCTATAATCGGTGCAACTTTGTTTTGGTTGGCCTTTCTTTGCAAGCATATCAAAAAATAAGCCGATCAGATTTTGCTCCCCTTCTGATGTAGAAAGGGAATCTTATTATAATAATTACCATCTCTTAATCTGCACATTTTCACCAAAGGCACTGCCATTTGGTTTTCGCATGTGGCAACAGAGTAACCAGTTCTAACGTATTGGCACAAGTTCGAACAAAGCATGGAAACTGTTCTGTTTGTTGTTTAAATGCAAGCAGCCTATAATTCAGTGTTTACAGAGTGGATTGGTTAAAAAAAAAACTTGAAGGTTTAACTTTTAAAATAAGAAATGAAGTCATATATAGTATTATTTTGTAGGAATATTTATGAATATTAATATATGTAGGAAATTATTATTATATTTTACTGTGGAATAAATAGGAATATTACTTATTGTTTCATTTTATTTATTAATAATACTAATAATAATATTGTTGTTAGTTTGTTCTTGTTTGTTTAAAATTTGGGGTCAAATTGTGGTGCCCTACAAACAAGTAGAGTAAAAAAGTGTCCCTGACATTGAGCGACGGCCCATTGTGCCAAATGAATTCCCAGGTGCTCTTCCCCCTGATTGTGGACTGCAATGAATAGACAGCTGAGAGAGTTGCAGGCAGAGGGCAGATTACTCTCTGTGAGCTGTACGTCCAATGGGGGTTACAGGTGGATGCAATAGCTGCTTGAAGGACAGTCTCCACGTCTCTGCCCCACAGAGTGCAGCACTTTAAGTGCCTCACAATTGGGGCTTCTGCCGACAGCAGGGCACAGTCTTGTCGAGTTCCCTGTCATTATGAGTCTCTTGGTGGTGGAAAGCCTTTTAACCTGTATCTCTGTTTATCAGATTGAAGCTATATGACCGATGTTGTTTTCTTCAATTGAGTTCCCACACTTCTCACACAGGCTGAAATAATATAATCCATCAGTATTTGTTTATGTAGTGTTTGTATGAGAGGTGATTTGGTGTGAGTAACTTGATTATTATTATTGATTTAAAGCTGTTGTCTGTTGCATTTTTGGGGTTAAAAATGATCCAAAATTAGCCTGGATCCCAGCCCGAACTCCGCCCACAACATTTTTTTGGACGGGAAGTTTGGTCTGGACTCAATCCATTGAGGAGAAATTATAATCGGTTCAGAGATCATCGGGCCAATCAAATTGCCAGGGCGGGCTTTATACGATGATTGACAGGTGGTCTTCAGTAACG
>JAOTRC010000043.1:19524764-19539479 GCA_027497675.1 Cyprinella lutrensis
TGCTCGTGTTTGACCATTTGTTTGACGGAGGTAGCAACAGTAACTAAGGGGGGCGGGGCTCGGCGAAAGGCTAATTGAATGTTGTACAATGGCACCCTTTAGCGTCAATATAACATGCAGAACCCAAGGCGCCATACAGGTGACTGGCATCCTTAAGCGTCAATATGAGACGCGCAGACCCTACCCCAGACCTAAACCTACCCATATCAGTGCGTGTTATATTGATGCTAAAGAGTGCCATGTGTGTAATATTTCGACGAAATGTCATATGGTGTCACCCTATATGACGCCAAATGATGAGAATTTGTTGGAAAATAACTCATTTCTGCATTTCGGGATCTTAGATTGTTTTCTACTCATTTTACCTTAGAGACAAATCTTAATTTAAGAGTTATAAGCCATGAACCAAACTAACCAGCTACGAGGTAAATTTCAACATTGCAAACTTTAATTTGTTCCCCCCAAAAGTATTTGAAAATCAGACAAAGGTATAAGAATGAATACTTCTTGGCTTTAATGAGGGAAATAACTGAAATCCCATTAAGCACTGTGAATGACATAAATTAAAAAAAAGATATATATGGAAAAACATATTTAGAAATGTGATATATTTTAAGTTTATTGCAAACGATCCAAATTATGCTTACACATATTAGTAGTAGTTTTATTTTTATAGTGTCATTCGCAGTGCTGCATAGGAGTGGGTGGACGGTTTGCTTGTCATCACATTTTGCATGTAATTGTTTGATTGGTGGAAATTTCTCTTCAAAGTCCTGATGTAGCTTTTCACCAGGAATTGTGTTGTTGAACATTGTTATTTAAAAAAAATAATAATAGTAAGTTGAATTAATGTATACCGATGGCTTCAAAAAAGCATATTCTATCAATTCACAACCTTGCAGTTCACAGTAGGTCTGTCTTTAATAGTTTTTAGGTTATCTTTCAAAAGTTGTTTCCCCATATGAAGAAAATTAATTGCCTTTTTACCTGAGGAACCCAACAGAACTTCTCTCTTGTATGTTACAGACTCAATTTCAGTATAGCTTCTCTTTGTTATTAAGGGTCGTTTTCCTTTTTCTCATGTTTTGAGGATGCTGCTGTGTTATTGAGAAGTGCAAAGTGTTCCCTGCTTAACCTTCCTCCACTCCTCTAATTGTTAAATGAATCCTTAACGTGTTTGCATATGCAGTAACTGCTAGATTATGTTAATTGCCAGACTTCACTTGGCAGAGCGGTTGTTTGATATTATAATGGAGATGAGGTTAGCAGAGAGTAGTGCATTTGCTGGAGCACTAGGAGGGATCAACACATGCTCTTTAGCATTTGTCTTTGCTCATATGGACGGCAAATTGAATCCGCTGTTGCCGATAAGAGGATGCAAGTTGCCCGTCATGTTAACCTCTGATACCCAGGCAGGTTGCTTGCTTGTTAAGCACTGGAAGGGGTTTTGGAACCTCATCAAGAGCTCCCTCATCAATGCCAATTCATTCACACATAATAAAGCCAGCTTCTCATGGAAGTGTTTTTTTTAGCTCTATGCACAGAATCTTTTATAGGTAAAAAGCCTGCTCCACACTAACTGACCTTTTAAGTGACCAGTTATCTCTTTCAAATGCAAATTCCACAGATAGATGCCAAAGTTTGCATCTGCTTTTTTTTGGCAAGACTCACCTTGATCTACTGTCAAAATGAGGAAATATGTCAAAACGTAAAAATTGAGCATTACAAATCATTTAATTGATCAACCCTTGTGAGTGCGCAAACCTCGCATAGAAGTAGACCTCGCATAAATGTTTTTATTGGTTTATTAGTACAAACAGGCAAGTTATGAAAAATTGAGTGAGGGATTTGTTCACTTCATATATCTTGGAAATGAGATGGCTAACTGTAGTCTGTCTATAATTGCTTAATTTAGAGATGACTTTTTTTTTTACCGACTACCGACAACTTTGATAAGATAACATTCATATGGTCAACCATCGTTCAAACGGTCATCGGTTAGCATCACTAGTTGCTAGCCCCTCACCCAACCCTCCTCCTTTCGCATCCGGAGTGGGACCGACCATGGCAGAGTTAAAGACAAACATAATTTCAAACTAAATCAGGCTAAAACTAAGTTTGTTTTGAGTTTATTTCAGGAGTTCAAATTTTCTGGAAATATTTGATCTGGTTGGTAAACTCCTTCAAACTACCATTGGTCATTGGTGATTATGTAATAGGTGGTTGTGGCAAGGGGTCTCCATCTTCTTTAACTTGGAAATCTTCTTTGGTTGATTTCTTCTGTTCAGTCCCTTAAATACGCAAGTAAAAACATGTTCCGGAGAGCTGTTTTTATAGTTTAATTGAAACTAAAGTTGCAATTCTAATTGAAAGTGTTAGGAGGTTTGCTAACAGTGATGAAAAGGTGTTTAAAGATTATTTTTACCCATAACCGAAGAGCACAAATGAATTTGTTCTTCAGAAGTTGCTAAATGGGCAGCTGGGTCAAGAGGGAGTCTTTGGAGCACCTGGGTTTTAACATCTGCTCAGGTCAGGGAATTGACATAAAATTTAACAAGGTTCAGCTGCACACTGTAGTGAATTGCCTTATCTAGAATCTTCTTCTTGCCCTGCAGGCTGTATATCATCTTTGAGATTGTGCCCCTGGCATCACGCCTGGATGTTTGCCTTAAACCGGTCCAGATTGAGGTTACAGAATCTGAAAATAGATTCATAGATGCCTGGCATCAGGGTTCAGTGCTATAACGTGACAAAAAACCCCCAAAAGTAAAAAAAAAAAAAGAGCCATCTCTTATGCTCAGCAATACTGCATTTATTTGTTTAAAAATACTGTAAAAATGCTGTGAAATATTTTAAAATGTAATTTATTTCTGTGATGGCAAAGCTGAATTTTCAGCATCATTACTCCAGTCCTCAGTGTCACATGATCCTCCAGAAATCATTCTACTATGATGATTTGGTGCTCTAGAAAGATTTCTTATTATTGTTATCAATACTGAAAACCTAATATTTTTATGGAAACCATTATACCTTTATTTTCAAAATTCTTTGATGAATAGGAAGTTCAAAAAGAACAGCATTTATTTTATCTTTTTTAAAAGTGTTTGATCACCTTTGATCAATTTAATGCATCCTTGCCGAAATTATTTTTTTTCTTTCAAACTAACCCCAAACTTCTGAAAGGTAGCTACTGTATATTTCCTATTTTACTGCCAAGCATCGGTGCAACTTTGCACATAGAGTTACAGAAGTCAATATATCTACTGTTTTACAGCTTGAACATGGCTCATCCAGTGGTATTTATAATGTACAATGTTTCAAGTCTTTTATTTTTAACTCAAGTGTTATGTGTGGCAGCTGTTTTTGCACTGATGCCTGATTTATGACTTATCTTTCTATTATGAAATATTGACTTAGCTGAACTAGGCTATCTAAAAGAAAGTGGATATTGTGGTATTTAATTAAATGACCTGTATGCCTGTGTAGTTATTTTCCCAGTAGGATATCCAGAAGCAGGGAAATGACTTTGAGCTTGGACAAAATTATGGTAGTGTTAGACAATCATCGATGACTGAGATCCCTATTGCTTTCTCCCACAGCCCTGTTCCGCTGGTGAACTGAATGCTAATATCCTGAGATTAAGGCTTGATTTGGTGACTTAACTTGGAGAGGTTGTAGTTTGATGCCATCAATATCTTTATGCCTTTACAAGTTGAGGATGTAATGTTGGCATGGAAACAGCTAGCTGTTTCCATGGGATCTTGTTGAGTAGTTGTTATGGTAACGAACTCGTTTCTGTAGTATATGATCTCTAATATTTAAGTATCGATCATGTTTCTTCTGGAGACTGTGGGTTTATTGTTTGTTTAGGATGCGTTTAGGCTAAGATGAAGGACCCTTATTGAGTTTTCCCATTACTTGCATCATAACGCATGATGATGATATGGAGTCAGCGATGAGTGTGTGGGCGTATGTGGTACTACTGTATGAAGATTGTCCCTCAGGTCCTCGCCTACATAGGAACACACACTCACACTCCTCCACAAAGGAATCTGTGTTAGCGGGTTATTTCTATCTCACTCCTACACCGTCATTTACTCTTCTAGACACACATCTAAAGAGTGCAAGAATAATCATAGATGCCCGAATGGTAAAAGTCCCTCTAATTTTATCCTCGCCCGTCCTTTCCTTGTGTCTCCCCACCTCTGTTGTGATTGCTAAAGTGGTAGGTCCTCCCGGCTTGTACGTCAGGGTGTGAGAGACACCGTTAGCTTTCCTATTAAAAAACCCAGCAGAGGGCCACCACCTCAGTCTCTCAGCCCTCCCTCTCAGCCTCATTTGACTATTTTGCTCTTTTATTCTCACTTTCTGTCTTTGTGCCTAACATCTGTGATTCTTCAAAGCAATGCTGAAGTAACCTGCTGTTAAACAGTGCCATCTTTCCTCTGTTCCTTTCATTTCTTTCCCCTCGTTTCATTTGCATGGCTGCCGTCTGCTGTTCCTCCTCTGTCAATCATCTCTCTCTCACGCAGTCTTTCTCCCATTTCATTAGTTTTATATAAGCCGTTTTCTCTCCCCACCAGTTCGCTGTTGTTTCATTAGGGTTGCCTACCTTTTTTGTGGCTTTTGCGCTCTAGCTCAGCAGTGATAATGTGTGAGCAACATGAAGTTGAATAATTGAGTTCTTATGTGCAGAAGCTCCTAATGTGTATCCAGGTAAACCAACTTGCTGAAACCTAGTGGATTCATTTTCACATGTGCAGCCGAATGCCGAAGCAGCGCATGTATGAGTCTGTTCGCTTAAAGCTTATATCTCAATAGGTTTTTATTTATTCAGGGCCAGTTGCAAAGAAAGAGACAGACTGATTGATTCAGAAAGGCTTTCATGCAGCTCTCTGGGAAAAAAAAAAAATTAGAGTGAGTTTGAAGTCTTCTATTTAGATTTGAATGTCAAGTGGCTCAGTTGAACCCAGTTGCACATTTCTTAGTCCCCGACTCCCAGACTAAATCTGCAAACTTCTTTGCTGATTTTCAGGAAGAATTTGTAATATAATGTGTTAAGTGGAGCGGAGAGGACTCTTATTGCTACAGTAGCAGAAAGCATAATGAAATTTGTTATCATATTAGGACTTGCATTTATGCATTTGACAGGATTTTGTTTAGGTATACACTATATCCTTACAATATTGATTAAAGGCAACTAACTATTATTCATGTTCATAGATATATTAGATTTTTAATTTCTAATTTTTATAGTAATAATAATAATAAAAAAAAACCTCAGATCCGGATTTTTAAAAGATTTAACTAATTAATCACACATTTTTTCTGCAACTACTCACACATAATATGAATTTTTTTATCATATCTTTATGTTGTAATAATTTCACATTTAATCTCCACATTAATGTATAGAAAAACATTTAGACAGTATATTGTAAATATTTTATCTTACAGATATTGCCCAGAATGCATCGTTTTCTACACTACATTGTGGTTCTAATGGAAAGCAGTATGTTGCAGAATGTGGCAGATATTTACAGTGTAGGAAATGCAGAAATTGAATAAAGTTTTTTTTTTTTTAACATAATATTAGATAATTTAAATCATTTATTAGTTATGGCCAGGCTATTATATGAAAATAACTGTTGTCATGTTAGTATCAGCAACAATTTTATTATCAGTGCATCCCAAATTTTCACCAAAGCAACTTACATATTGTATTATAGCAATTAATGCATTCCCTGCCAAACAAACCAATAACCTTGCCATTGCTAGACTAGCACCATGTGAGTTAAACTACAGGAATGTGTTCCAATCTCAGTTAGAAGCTTATGTCTATTTCAGCCTTGAATAATTTGATGTTAATTAGATATTCTTCAACTAAAATGTTGTATAGCTGTCATAAGCCAGGTGCATGCACTCAAGTTTACCTCAGGCTCTTCAAAAACCATTTTTTCCAAGGTGGCACCAGGAACATTTCATTACATGCTCCTCCAAGTGCTGGCTGGATGCATTGACATTGGACCCGTTTCAGTGTTGGAGACATGCAATGTGATTCACAGAATGGGTGACAAGGTGCAGGAAGCACATACACCTCATCACTCATTGCCAGCAATATTACATTTCCATGCATCTCCTCTTGGTCTATGATCAGCCCGGAACTGACCCGGCGATTTAAAATCCATCCATAATATACTTCAATTAAAATCTGAACAGCACCCTGTTGTGTTATACTTATTACCTTTAATGGGCACAATTATTTTTGGAAAGTCATTTGAATATTTTTTTTTCAATCTCTGCCACAGTTTATAAATAGGTCTTGTTGACATCTACAGGCCATCTATAAGCCTGCTATATCAGGATTTGTCATGGTTTTGTTTGTTTGTTTGTTTTTGTTTTTTGAAAGAAAATTGAGGCATTGGAGCCATTGGCAGCACCTCATTCAGATGCAGTAAATATTGTAGCTGTAGTTTGCACGATGTCACAGATTTATTTCCAGGATTTTGGTTTGTCACGAAAATCCATTTCTCGCCCAGTGATGTCAGAGCAGTTTTTTTCACAGCCTGTGAGCCGCCGTTCCCGGGCTGAAGATCTGACTGGTGCTAATCAATGCTAGCACTGCACAAAGACATCTAGCAGTAATGGGATGTGGAATATCATGTCGTGTCTTCTCTGCGCTACAGGATGGAACCGCGGTGTCAGAAATGTGCTGGAATGCCCTGCTGCTGAGCTGGAGTGTGCAAGCGTGGGTTCGGGCTGCAATTTCACACAGCAAGCTGTTCATGAAAACGAAATCAATGTTTGTATAGAGGTTTATCTGCGACCACGGTTCTGTTCCTCTTTCATGCTTCCCCAGCTTCATGCAAACATGTGTTCATGACATATGCATCTGCAGCAAGTTGTTTACTCATGTGAGCCTGTGGCACTTCACACAAGAGAAAGAGAGAAACCGTGTTGGCTTAACCCAAAAGGGTAAGACCAGAAACATACAAGTCAAGTACACAAGCGCATACTTAATTAGTGCTCTTACAAATCTTAGTGTTCTAGCAGTTGATACATTTAGATTTAAATCCCTGTGCCTTAAAACTGACCAATAAGTTACTGTAAGCATATTGACTGTTGCTATCTACTATTATACTAGTAGCTGTATTGTAAAACATTTTTTTTATTGTAATAATGCAATTAAAATTATTTAATATATTTTGTGTACATGCTCATTTGCCTTATTATTGCATTTAGATTACCTTTGACGTAATCTAATGTTTACCTAAAGTTATTATTTATAAACACTAATAATTTAATAAAAACTTAATTGTAATCTTGAATATTAATTTATCATATAAATTCATTTTTTTTTTTGACAAAATGGTATATATTTTTGATATTGGTTATTAATGGTTGTCAGTTGTATAACATAAAAATAATTATCGGCTTCATTATCGGTTTCAGCCAATATATATATATATATATATATATCGTATAGATACTTGTGCATTGCAGAGTACATTCTGACCTTAGGAAGGATGTACATATTTCATTTTGTGCTTTAATCATTCTCTGTTGTTTTGTTGTTGTTGTTAAATTCTGCCATATTTTATTGGACACCCAGAGGCTGACACAGAGAGAAAAAGAGAAAGGGGTTGTTGGGGACAAAAAGAGGCTTGTCTTTTTCTGGAGGCTATAAGTTAATAAAAGGGTTGAGATTGCACTACCCTGCAGGAGAGAATCCTGTTTAAATGTTAATAGGACATGGACTGAATGGCTTTAAGGGTGTGTTTTGTTGTTTATGAACTCTACTCTCAAACTAACCTCATCCCTTGGTTTTGCCCACAGTGATCTCAGACTCTTTGACAGTGATGGCCACTGCTCAAACTCTTCCGAAAGTGGAGGGGGACACTCTACAGATGAGCTGTAGAGAATCCTCTTTAAATGTTAATAGGACATGGACTGAATGGCTTTAAGGGTGTGTTTTGTTGTTTATGAACTCTACTCTCAAATTAACTTCCTTCCTTGGTTTCGTCCACAGTGATCCCAGACACTTTGACAGTGACGGCCACTGCTCAAACTCTCTCGAAAGTGGAGGGGGACACACTACAGCTGAGCTGTGAGGTCACACGTCAGACATCCCAGCATACTCACGTGTCTGTGGGCTGGTACCTACGTCCTTCTGATGACCCCAATTCTGCTCCACGTGATCTCGTCACTCTGTCACGGGACTTCGTTCTAAGGCCGGGGGGACAGTACCGTCAACGTCTATCTTCAGGAGACCTGCGGCTAGACAAGACCAGCGCCACATCCTACCGTCTCACCATCTACAAACTGCAGCCCACGGACCAGGGAGAGTTCTACTGTGAGGCCTCTGAATGGATCCAGGACCCGGATCGCTCCTGGTACGCCATGACCCGGATGGAGTCAGAAAAGACATCTGTTAAAGTTCAGCCCACAGGTGAGTGTGAATCTTTCAGAGAGAAATTGCTTTTTCAGAGTTAAATTGCTCGTTCAGATCCTAATTGCTAGTTATACACTGAGATTGATTTAATTTAACACATTGAATAGAAGAGGTGTTGGTAAAGAAAAGCGTTATTTTCTTCTCAGAGGTGGAAAAGCACATATGTGAGCCACATTCAGTTGCTGTGGGAACATAGCCGAAAAGATTTTTTTTAATAAAAGTGAAGACTTTGGAAATTAGTCAAAGTAGACATTATGTTTAATGTGATATGTCTTGTGAGGGATAGAATGTATGATGCCTTCAATAGGCCTCATTCATAAAATGTGAAAAAAATTGCATATACTTATACTCATATACTAACATAAGAATGGTTAATGAACAATTTACAAAAAACAAAAACATGTTTTCCATTTGTGATTCTTGAAGGATATGTATTGTGTATTGGTGTTATTCGTTCAGCTGATTAAACATAGGAAACATATTTTTTCAAAACACTCAGAAATTGGACCATTATACATGACCTAAGACTGGATAATTCCTCAAAAATGTATAATTTTACATAATTTACTCACCCTTATGTCGTTCCAAACCTGAATAATTTGCTTTCTTTTGTGAAACACAGAGTATATTCTGATAAATGTTTCAATGTTTTTTTTTTTTTTTTTTTTTTTTTTTGTCTAAACAATGGAAGTCTGTAGTCATTAAAATGGTTTGGTTGCCAACATTCTTCAAAATGTCTTTTTAACTCATTTGGAACTATCCCTTTAAGACAGTGCAACATATTCAACAAACTGTACCTTTACAATCTTGATTTTGATTATAATAAATATAAAGAAAATAGAGTGTTTTATAGAAAATAAATATAGTGACTGTTCTTACTAAGGTGATAAATTCTTCAAAAAAACTTTCCTCCACAGATATCTATCACCCCCACTAAACAAAGCTTGTCATGCTCATGGTTACCATGCTCTGTAAAACAGGGTTTGCATGACTCTGCCTCCCTACAGAAATACTTCAATATGCCCTGTGAGCTGATCACTATCTAAAATTAAACACATTACCAGAGTCCCTGAGCTGTGGTTGCTGATCCTCTTAACATTGAACTCCTTGTCAGAGGACGGAGCAGGTATTGGCTCTCACATGTCCACTCCACTCATTGATATTGTGAGTCATCAGGTAATGAGGCATCAGGTAATGAGCCATTCGCATTGATTCATATGACACCAACCTGTCAGTTGAGTAACCACCAATGGCTGACATCTGCTTGATGACCAACATTTTTAATTGGAAAAAAAAAAATGTAAATGTTGTCATCATTTGCTCACCCATATGCTATTTCAAACTCACAATGTTGTTTATTCTGTGGAAAAGGAGAATGCAAACGAAGGTATTTAAAAAAAAAAATGTTTTAACTGTTTTTGTCCAAACAATGAAAGTGAACATAGTACAGAACGAGAGTAAAGGATATTCTGAGAAATGTTTCAGTGTTTTCTGTCTAAACAGTGGAAGTCTGTGGTCACTACAACCAAACATGGTTGCCAACATGTTCCACAAAACAAAATCATACCGGTTTGGAACAACATGAGGGAGAGTAAATGATGACAGAATTTTCATTTGTGGGTGAACTATCCTTTTTAGACAGTGTAACAAATTCAAAATGTATGTACTGTACATATTTTGTTTTCCACCGAAGAAAGACATGTCATAAGGGTGATTAAATGATGACAAAACTTTAATTTATGGATGATTTTTTTACATTTTTGAGAAACAGTGCAACAAACTTGTAGCCAATCAGCAGTAGAGGTCGGGTCCAGACATGATGGGAGAGGAGAGAGAGTGAGCTGAGCTGGAGAGAGATTTGAAGAAAGACTAGAAAGAGATATGGCTGAGAGACATTACTAAAAATCACTGGAAAAAATGGCTATGATCAGGCAAGAGGTCTAGGACCAGTGTTAATGTTAGAAAAGCGGGGAAAAAATGGAAATTTGTGTTAGAAAATTGGAACAGTGTTAATGTTCCAATGCTGGAGAAACCTAACGAAGAAGGCCTGAAAACAGGCACTTAGTTTGCATTATTTGTGCTCCATACGCAAGTAACATTGGTTTTGAGTGTCATAATTGGAGCCGGTGTGCGGCTGGCAAACTCTTTCTTGTACAGTATGTACTCTTGTGTTCTGTATGCTATTTTTTGTGCTTCTAGGTCATCTGTTAACCATCTTTGCTTTATTTTTCACAAATATTTCTGCTTTGCTTCTGCAATGATCAAAGAGACACTCTTGCATTGCATGTTTGTGCATTTTGAGGGTGGAGCAATGAAGGAAGGGATGTGTTTGTTTGGGTTGATTTTGAATATTAACCGTGTTTAACAACGCTGAACTTGCATACTGCACCTTTACCAATGCCTTTCAGTTGTTGTCAAATCAAATATGGCACCTTTAGACACTGTGCCAGGCTTTTGGCCATTAGATCCGTTGATATTTGATATCACTGGTCAAACCTCTTGTGGCACGTCTAATAGCATCAAGTTTGATTTTCAATCAATAATGACTAAATTTTGCACTGTGTCTCACAGCTGTCATATTATGTGAGATATTCTTTAACACAATGTAGATGGTGTCATAGATCTGAAATTTTCTCTCTCCCCTTCTCCAGAATAGCTATATTTCATGGGACAGAGGCTCGGGCTGAAAAATGCCCCCCTCATCTCTGGTTTTAGTCCATTACTTTCCAATTTATTACAGAGCTGTTGCTCCGTCCTGAGCATAAGACGGCATGTACAGCAGACATGAGCGCTGTCTCTCTCTGACTGACTGAACACAGGGCAGTAACTCAATCTCAAAGCACGATGGCCTGGCGGTTTGATGAGAATGGGAGGTGACAGCGCACCTCCTCATCAAACACGCTGCGGGACGGAAGCTGCAAGTGGCATGTTAATTCAGACCTGTTATTGGTCAAGAGTCCCAGAGGTAGGCGGATTGGACGAGGAGAGGACAGGTTGTGATTTTAGGGTGTGGATGTTCGGATGGCTGTCTCCGAAGGGCACTTCCACAGAGCCAGGCTGCAGATGTGGACCGAGTCTAATGCATGTGATTTGTGTATAGGATCAGGGTGCGATGAATGCAGACCAGGCAAGCTCCTCATAGAGACAGATTGGAGACTCTTCCACTTCCCTTCAGCTTACCTGATTACATGGTCATTTTTTCTTCCAAAAAAAGAAAAAATTAAATCCTTTTAATCTAAAGTAAATATTTTACTCACTGTCATGTTGACTTTGATTTGAGGAACATAAAAGAAGTTTTTTTTTTTTTTCTTTTTTTAGAATTTGGTAACAATTGAAGTCAGAAACCACTGACTTCAATTGGACCAAAAAATAAATAAACCTCAAAATATCATATTTTGGAAAACAGTTGTCCTACTATTGTAAAACTAGCTCTAAAGGTTATTCAGAAACTTTCCTGGTTATGATGTCACAATCATATTTTTTTTAATTCAACCACCAGATTTAATTATTAATATATAAATATATATTAAATTATTAATAAATAAATATTCAGTATTCAACAATTTGGCTGATCTGATTATTATAGTTATGCACACATTTTGCTGCAAATTGGGCAAAAAAATGCCAATTCGTAAATAGTGTAGCAATGTATGAAGCACCACTCATACAGAAGTCACTTTAAATTCAAGCAGCTTTCTGTTTGTCAGCAGTAAATTTGCATAACCAACTTGAACAAAATCTGCTTCTGGAACATTTTGCGGATCTTCCATTCACATGGATTTCTTTTGAAATGACTAAATAGTCTAGGCTAATACAGTAAGTCTTGAAGCTGCTGTAGGTAACTTTTGGAATTTTTTTTTTACATATTTGTTAAAACTGTCATTATGTCCTGACAGTAGAATATGAGAGATAATCTGTGAAAAAAATCAAGCTCCTCTGGCGCTTCCCAGTGGTCCTATTGCCATTTGCAGAAATACACCACTCCCGGTCATAAACAACCAATCAGAGCCAGGAGGAAAGGGTGCAATGTTATAAAGTTACCTTACATGTATTGCAAAATATGTAATGATTTAAGGACCAAGTTTGTAGTCAAAGTGGGCAGGCTTTAGTCAATGTAAAGCGTGTTGTTGATGTTTCGTCCCTACCAGTGAATGTGCCGTAACTGTTTATCCGCCATCATCGGTGGCCCTGCTTACTAGCTTGCGTGTTCACGACAGGCTCCGCTGTGGGGGAGGAGCTGTGAAGGGAGGGCTGTAGCATAGAGTAAGGGTTGGGACCTATAAGTTGTGCTTGTTCAAATTTTCAGGCTAAGTCATTGTTTTCTCAAAACTCCCTACTGCAGCTTTAAAGGTACTGTACCAAAATGCATTCCACTTCAGAGAGAGTGGTCATGTAACACTAAATAACTGATGTTTTGGTGCAAGAATCCTTGATTTTGAGTGAACATAGGAGAAGACTTTTAACAGAGCATAGAGTAGATTTGAAACAGTGAACTGAATCAGTTGCTTATTTACTTACTTACTGAATCATATTGTTTATTGGTAAGTGCATTTTTCAAAGTTTCAGAATGTGGAGCCATTTACAGTAAATGGTCTTTGAAAGCCTTTAGAAAGAGCCATCTGTTTTACTGTAAATAATAATAATAATAATAATAAAATAAAAAATAAAAAAAATACCTTCCGGTCAAGTTTCCCAGTTTCTAACAAACAACACTAAAGACACATAATGATTGCTGGCAATTGCACACAGGAAGGGTTTATTAAAAACACTGGAAACTTTATTAGAATGTTGTTTTTAAACAAATATTTAATGGATTTTCAAGGTGAAGTCATTACGACCTGATCCTTCAGTATGCAAGCCAGGCTTCACCTGACTGAGATTCCCATTAGAAATTCCAGAGAGCATTTCAAGAGCAACACTGAGACGAGAGTGTAATCCCCTTTTCTATCTGGCTGTGTCCAAGTCCCCTTCTAGCTAGACAAGATGCTCACTGTGTGCTGTCCTGTTAGACACAATTGAAAGTGCACTTGTCTGTGCAGGAGTGATTGGGTGGGTCTTTTTTGTGGGATTTCAGCCAGTTTATGTATTTTCATTTTTAGTTGACTGAATTGACTGGGCTGAATTGGCTGGAAAAGAGCTAGTAGCTGTGTTTTCTACCTGGTCATTAGCTTGTTCCAATTCCTCTTGGACCAACAACCAGCTTGAGCATCAGCTTGAGGCAGTTACCAACTGGTCATGATGCTCAATCTGGTTTTTGGAGCACAGTGGCTGATCAACCAGCCAATAACCAATTTGGTCCAGCTAGAAACCAGTAACCATTTTCCAAATTAAACTAGATTAAACTGGATTTTCACAGCAGGGGAGCTCAAAGCTGGTAAAGAGAGAGCCACGTGTTTAGGCGCTCGGTTATATGTATTTACTCTATTTTGCATATTTATGTTGACATTAGCTCAATGCACACTATATGTCATGTTAATAACGTGTAAACGTTTGTGTGTTTTCCCTCTTCTATCTGTTAATGTGTTTATTGCTCTGTTGAACTGTGGGGGGAAAGCAGAAGTTGTGCGGTAAGCATTAATAGGACATCAGACGGCTCATTGAAGCACATAATACAGCAGATCGATTGACTCATTTTGTGACGAAGCTTTTGGCAGCGAATCCCATACAGCAGCTTGTTCATACAGCCCTCTTCCAGCTACCACAGTTATTACCGCTCCGTCACTACACAATTGTCTCTTTCTCTCTCTCCCTCTCTCTCTCCCCAGTTAGCTGTCATACAAATCTATAGTGCATACTAAATTTAAATCTAATGGCATCATTCATGCTGTGAACCCTCTATCCTGACATTTCCTTCCCATTCTAAATTCTTTATTCATGTGACTTTGAGAGGATCCCTCTCCTTATGAATGCCATATTTGTCCACAGTCATCTTATTGTACTGTACTTTGACTCTAACAAAGCTGTAAAAAGAGGTAGAACATCATAATTAGATTCTAATAAGTTACCAACGCCTGAGGTCTTGGGTTCTGGGAACATAGTTACTTTGTGTGACTTTAGTACAAAGCACTTTTGTACTCTTGTCTGTCAATCATCTCTTTCAGGGCACATAGAGGAGGAATTGTGAAGTAAACTGTAACTAGTGTACTCTTGCTGTCTCCTTCTCTGAGCTCTCGAGCAAGCTGAAACACCACTGCAAACTGTGGGATTATTTGTACAATTACTTGCTGAATAATTCAAGATTTCTTTTCAAAGCACAAGAGAAT
>JAOTRC010000043.1:19563802-19573988 GCA_027497675.1 Cyprinella lutrensis
TTGAACCATGTCATGAGTGTTGGAGTTGTATAGTTTGTCCACCAGAGGGCACTCTACACTCGTTGAGTTGGTCACGATAATACATACATTGCTTAAATAACAATTAAAAGAATATCCCCATCAGTTCTCTAAACTCAAATAAGCAGGACAAAATTTGTGACTATCATGTCCAGTTTCAAATAAATAAATAAAATATCGGCCGATATATCGGATTTTAAAACCCAAAAATATTTGTATCGGCATCAGCCTTCAAAATCCTTTATCGGTCGGGCTCTACTTTATGTGATGGACACATTCAATTTAGACGTTTACCTTGATCAACACACATACGTAGAGCTCATCATAAATATCGCATACACAATATCCAATCACAATAGCTACTGGTCTGGAAACACATTTGAGATGTCAATCCTAATCGCTTTCTTCTTCAAGTACCTCTTGCTGTAGTTGATGTGATGTAATTTCCTCATTCACTCTGTTCTTGCTGTCCCTGTCTCGTTCTCTTCTTCCCTCTGTTGTGTGTGTGTGTGTGTGTGTATGTAGCGCTTCAGCATGGAGGGCATCTCTACTGCCATTCAGAATGGTTTTCGGCACACTTTTAGGAACGGGGGCGGTGAGAAACAGGTGGATATCCTCTTCTCTTCTGACACTGTCCAATCTGCTCATAACATTCAGCTCTAGTATGGTATCAGCAGAAGCCTCGTGAGTTAAATACACAGATATCTTTTGTTGGGCATTTTCAATTCTAAGGCTGATTTGAATCATTTATGCTTGATCAGCAAAGTAATGCTGCATCAGGCCAGAATTGGTGAATGAGAATTTAGCTAAGGGAAATATTCATTTATTCAGAATTGGGAATAAATGAAATATTGGTGTTTTTATAGTTTACACTGTAACTATGGGCCCTTTTCACGGTCACTTACATCATACCCCACTGGGAAAGAAATAATCCAAGTCCAAAATGGCTAAACTCTTTACATTGACCTCTAGTGGTGAACCAGGGAAACACAAACCCATACTTTGACAGTTTATCTGCTGGTATTGGTGAGCTACTTCTCTGTATGAAGCCGTTTAGTCCTTTAGAGGACAGGAGAATATTGCAGAATGGCTTGCTTCCCTCAGATGAAAAGTTCAGATGATCAGATGTTATTTTTAAACAAGACAATGGGCAAAGACAGTTAAGAAATGTCTTGAGATCGAGTCCATCAGGCTCATGTTTTGGTCCAGGTTTGAAGCCTATAGTGAATATTTGGTCTCACGTTAAACTCAAACGACCTGGGAGAATTTGGTCAACTACTCGTGAATAGTTTGAAGCCATTAACACTGACTCTTCTTCCTGTAAAAGTCCGTCTGCACGTTGGGAAGGGCTATTACTTTATCTGCACTGTATTGTGCAATTCTTGCTCATTTCCTGGCCAGTGATTTGTAAATAAAATGGTTAAGATCATTTAAAAGCCATTAAATATGTTGCCACTTTAGCAGTGTGGTTAGGTAACGCTTCCTTTTACAGTCCAGTTACCCATGTAAATACTATGTACTTATTTTGATAACTACAATTACTGGGTAATAACTAGTACTACCCCTAAACCTAACCCTGTTCCATGTACTTACCTTATTTTAGCCAGTACTTTCTAGGTAAGTACACTGTAAGTACCCTGTAAGTACTGTACTGTAAAAGGAAGCGTTACCGACATTTTTTAAAATCTTATTTTATGTTTCACCGAAAAAAAATAGTCATACAGGTTTGGAACGGCATGAGTAAATGATGACAGAATGTTCACCTTGAACACCTCCCAGGCATGAAAACTAGCACTGCGTTATGTGTTATATAACTTCTTTTATCAATGTCACAATATCAGATTGACATTTTTATTAATCAATTAGGGGAAGTATTTATTTTAGGTCCTGTAACTTGTAATTTAATATGCTTCACCTTTTAAAGAATACCTTCAAAATTGAAAAATACCTTCATTTTAAATAGTCCTGCAGTGTTAATTTTAGAAGTACAAATATACCATCCAATAAATTAAAATAAGCAACAATGTTGTTTAAAATAATTTTAGATGGAGTATAGCATGTCTAGCCACCGAACTTCCATAAAGTATTTCAATGCAGCCCATATGATCCATAAACGATGTAGAACATTAATTTTATCTGCTTTATGTTCATATCGGTTTGTGCTAGTTTTCTAAATGTTAAACACTTCTGGCTAAATGTTGCGAACTGACATTTGAAGAAACGGGTTGCGTGGAGAAAATTCTCTGAAAGAAATGGAGACTGGAGTGGGGTAATGATGTGTGAAAACATCATGCAACTGACTGAATGCATTATTGAGAGACATTAAATCATGTCTCCAGAAGTGCCTGTTTAATATGTATAAGGCAAAGCGCCTTCTCACCGCATGAACATGAGGAAGAGAGTGGCTCAGTATAAATACAATAAATTGAATTTTTTTTTTTTTTTGCAAGGATGGTTTCGTTCACACGGTGAAAACAAACATACACATTCATTGCGGTCTGAAGTTGGATGTTTGCTTTGTGTGCTCAAGGAGCTCGAGAAGGTCTGTGCCTGGCAGTCAAAAGGTAGATGTTTATCTCGTCTCATAGGACAGGTCGTGTCTCCTTTAAAGCTTTTAATTCATATTTAATATGTAGGCCGGCTCGTGTGCTTGCCTCAGCACCCACATCTGGAGTTCCACACAGCATCATGGGAAGAGACTGTGGTGCCACAGCTACACCCCTTAATTTCTGCCTCGCGGCTCGTGAAGACATCACACAGTCTCTTGCTTTTCCCCTCACCCACTTGTATTTTTTTACTCAGTGACCATATTTACATACACCGTATTTTATGAAACAATTCCGTATTCTAGTTATATTCTGAATAAGACATTTATTTGCATTTTAATAACTTGGCTGTAATCAATGTATTAAAGGGAAAGCTCTGTCATGGCTACTCTGTTCATGTCGTTCGAAACCTTTTGGACATTTGTTCATCCTCGAAACATGAAATTTGAGAGATTTCTGTTCCTCTTGACAGCTAACACTTTGATTAAATAAGTTCATAAAGAGATCATAAAACTAATTCATATGAATTGAGCTGTTTAGTCCAAATATTCTTAAGTGAGTCGATCACGATCATGTTTGTGTAACAATGTCCAAAGAAACTAGTAATCTCGATCATGAAAAAACAGATTGAATTTAGCCTTTTATTCACATTTAAACATTAATCAACTCACACATCAGATGTGCGAGAGCCAATGAGGTTCATTCCCATGTTACGCAACACATTTGAGCTTCAGCAAGAACCGATGAAGTTTGTTCTCACAGATCAAGCAGGTTCAGTTGAGTTCAGTTCTGTTTATATTTGCTGGTAATGTTTATATGTGAATAAAAGCATTTAATACATTCAAACTAACTTTTTGAAGCATCAAAGTGTCATTTGTGTAGCTGTCAATGGAGGGACAGAAAGCTCTCAGATTTCATTTGAAAAGAAATATTCATTCGTGTTCCGAAGATGAACGAAAGTCTTGTGGGTTTGGAATGACATGAGGGTGGGTGAGTTCAGCTTGTTCTCTAGTATTATTCATTTGTGGTGTCAGAGAGAGACCTAGTGGGATTGTTTGCTGAGTTATGAAAGAGATGGATGATTAATATAACAGGCTCTGAATGCTAATGATAATGTATATTCCCGGCACATAGACTCCAATGATTCATAGTGACCAGTGGTACTGCTTTTCTTGGTGCCTTCATGCATTAAATAGTGCGTAAATTTACGAACTCAAGTATGTGTTATAATTGCTTATAATACTGCTTTATTTGATTTTATATAAACAAAACGTGTGGAGACTTAGAACAAGACGTAAAACAAGTCTTCGATTTGAAGTAATATTTAAATAATTTATGTTGGAAGGTATTAAGTTGTGCTTCTCCCAGAGACAAGGAGGATGCCAACAACTTGTAGGCAATGGTGTATGTGTTTGGGTGATTATGGGGGCAGGAATCGGCAGTGTTGGAGCCGGAGGTCTTGTGTGTGTGTGTGTGTGTGTGTGTGTGTGTGTGTGTGTGTATGGCGTGAGGAAAGGTGTTTGGCACTGCTATCAGGCTCTGGTGTGAAAGCCGCCATTGATCACTGTTCTCTTTCTGAGATAGTTTATTATGGGATTTTTGTAATGGAATATTATATTATTTATTATTATAAAGTGATTTATCTGCTCTTTCCGCACTTTACGTGGATATATACTATAATAATAGGGAAACCATAATAATAGGGAAGAAAACGTCTCAGGTTACGAATGTAACCTATGTTCCCTGAGAACAGGGAACGAGACACTGCGTCTCCATAGCGCTTGACGCAGTTCGAAGTTCCCTTTGAAAGGGAACACTATTGCAATTTCCGTTTAAACTTTAGATTGCATTTACAATTATGCATTTGACAAACGTTTAAATTGAAAGTGACTTACTTTGCATTTCAAGGTACATATTTACATTCTTATCAGTTATTGCTTTCCGCTGGGAATCGAACCCATGACCTTGGTGTTGCAAGTGCCAACGCTCTACTGTTAAATATTATTGTATGCACATAAACTCCTACACTGGACGGTTGCTCATTCCACCCCTTCCTCCTCATGGATTCCTTTCATAGGTCTGTGTACATTAGATGTGGGTTGTGAAGGCAGTTTATGTGATTCAGTTTCTCAGGAGGAAGCCAGCACTAACGGCATGAGGGTGGACGTATGAAGTTTCCAAGAGTAGGTTGTTCCAGGCCCTGCTCTGTATTCATTAAACTGTCCCTCTGTTCCAATTCTGCCACTTAATGAAACAACACCGGCAGGTTGATCCAAAGCTTTGTGGCGTCAATATTCATCTTCCCTTAGTGCTCACACTTTTGCTTTAATTATATTGTCTTCAAGTGCAATAGAGGGAAACTCATATAGCTGTGATTTCATCAGAAATCCACAACGACCACGACGACTCCACACACAAAACTCTGTGTGCAGCATCTCAGCAGGGGCTGCAATGTGATTTTCTCCTGTTTGAGCTCAACTTTCTAAATCTTTTTACATTTTAAATCTAGATTTGGCATTTAAATCTGAATATGATGGGTTGTTTTTCCTCCCATGATTGCGTTTGTGCTTTTATGGCAAATGTGAAATGCAATAAGAAAACACATGTTCATTTATGACGATCTCGAGGGACGCTGCTTAACGTTCCAATGTTGTGACACAATCCAATCTGTGTGTGGTAATGCCAGTGGATGTGTCCTAATGGGACCATTGCCACTTCAGATTAATGAAGCAGTCAGATGTGGAATATGAACATTTTTTCATTAGTTTCTCAGCAGAAACAGGATTTAGTGTTGCCCTACATAGAATACGGAACAAATAAGAGTTCACCTACACACAACCAAATATATAGCACATGCTGTTTGCACATGCTTTCATCACAAAAAAAAAAAAAAAAAAAAGAAAAAAAAGACAAATTGCCACTGTCAGAGCTGTGGTGGGTGTGCATGCTCACATATTAGCTCTGTTTCAAATGCAAACCTGGTGAGCTGCCTTCCTAGACAGCATTTTAAGGCATCATGCTGTTACAGTATTATTATTCTGCCTTCAGAGATGTCTTTTTGGCTGTGTTCTAAGTCAGCATCGTCTGTAGTGAGATGAGAATCCCGCAATGCATTGCACTGGAGTCAAATATCCTTGTTTTTCATTCGATACTGCAAAATATTGATAAAGAGCTCCATCTCATTAAATTTGAGTGCATGTTTTGTATTTGTTTGCACTAATCAGCACATCATATTGTTAGTGTAGCAATGTGCTAACAAACATTTCAACTAGAAAGTATAAAAATAAAATTTACTTATATTCAGCAGACATTAAATTAATCAATAGTGGCATTTATAATTGTTACGAATGATATATATTTCAAATAAATGCTTCTCTTTTGAACTTTCTACTTTATTTCAGGAGAAATCCTGAAAAAAGTAATATAAAAATATTAGGTAGCACAACTGTTTTTGACATTAATTGTAATAAGTAATTGAAGAAGTTGGTTGCACTTTATTTTACAGTACATGCACTCAGAGTGTACTTGCACAAGTGTGTGCTCAGTATTTTAAGGTAACTAATATGGCCTAAGGTTAAGTTTAGGATTAGGTTCAGGTTTAATTTATAGTAAGGACATAATCAAGGGCAGACTGTAAAATAAAGTGCTTCATCCAAAATGTTCATTGAGCAGCAAATCAGCATATTATAATTATTTCTTAAAGTGACACTGAAGAGAAGGACGTTTGATGTTTAGCTGGGTTTTGTCATGAAGCATTCAGATGTACGTACACAATTAGTTAGCCCAACAGTCCGTAAAGTCACTGTAACCTCACACTCGATCGGCCCAAAGCCGGGCATCCGACCAGCACGGAAGGTCTACGTGTTATTGTCTTTTCTCATGGCAACGTATTTTTGATTAAATGCAATACATTTCTCATATGCATTTTCTCATTACTTCATCTGACTCAATAAATGAAAAGGTTTTAATGATAACTGGGCATCATTAAATGTGAGCAAATGTTTGACTTCTTTTAACTCTTGTATATATTTGTATATCTTTGAGATACTTGTATATCTCAATATTTATTCACATTAAACCATATTTACCATAACCATGTTTGGGTATCTCTGCAAGAGTAGAGGATTAGGGGAAGAAATGTAGATTAGGATGAGAGAGTTGTCTAGTGCACGAGAGGAAGTTCAAATGTTCATTTTTCAGCAAGGTCATTTGTCCACTCGAGGAGTGGTCATTCCTCAACTAGTTCCAGTTGTTTTTCCAGTCTCACCATGAAGTCAAAATTGACTATACTAATCTCTAATCAAAACAACTTCCCTTCCCTCTTGCAATGACATCTCTTTTCTCTGATGATGTCTATTCTCACATTCACATGACATCACATTGATAGCAATCCACAACCATAACCATCCAATCAATTGACAATGGACAAAATCAAGTACTGCCCTACATTTCTTCTTGTGCCATTTCACTCAGGTATACATCACAACAACAGGGAAGAAAAGACAAATGCAACTTCCATCTCATGCCGACTTGAACACACTGACAAACCTGCCTTTGTTGTAGTTGATAGAGGTGGTGCTTCATCTACTGAGCATTACTTTCTGTTAGCCTATATCTCACTGTGTTACTTCCCTCCATTAATCAGCCATGACTGGATCCAGTCTTACAGGAATGTGTCACCAGACCTGAGGTGGTAGTCAGCTCTAAGCTTTCTCCTCCAGTCAAATCCTTACCTTCAGTGATGTGTAAGAAGGCTACATGGCTCTGTCATCAGATTTTAAACAGCGTCATCTTGTCTTAGATGCGAGGAAGCACTGTGGAATACTTGCTTGAGTGTTATCTCACTGTTTGATGTTGAGATGATTATTATTAGCTTGAAAACAAGTCAAAGGGTTATAATGAACAAACAATCAATATTGGTTTCCTTTCCCTCTCTCTTTCTCAATCGTTCTTGTTCCCTGTTCTGTTGAAACTTTCTCATTAATGCAGTGCTGTCCCAGCGGCCCCTGTTAAAGTTCCAAGTGTCCTTTACATTAATGGGTCCTGGCACTGACGGATCAATGCCCTCCCACACCTGTCGTGCCTAGTGGGCACCAGTCATCCTGACCACTGATGGCTCTCATGCCTGTAATGGATGGCATCTAAATTGTCATGGAGAACCACTATCTCTTTGTCCCACAGATGGATCTCTGCTGTCCATCTTCATTAGGAGCATAGTCTTCCAACATGCACCACAATCTCCCTCCAGGGCACAGAGGATTTATCAGCCTCTCTTTCCTTTCCCACACACATTCTCTGTTTCTCGTTTCACAACACCCTGTAGCTTCACGCTTTCTTACTCTCTCCCACCCTCTGTCTGGTTTGCTCCTCCTTGACCATCCCTACTAGACCAAACTAGTGAACCTGGGCAAGTGTGAACTGCCAGTGTTTTCATATCTCCCAGAAACATGAGAGGAGAACCTCTCCCGAGATCCATAGAAATCTGTGAACCTTATTGTCTGCATGACGACACTTTCTGTGCCGAATTTCACTGTAGAATGATGTGACCTAGAGCGGTGGTTATCTGATTCTTGTATAGTTTTTTAGCCTGCATGCATAGTCATCTGGTATGTGGGATGTTGTGTAGCCGCTGATCAGTGTGTGTGCACCACACATTTATTCAAAATTGGTAAAAGGAGAGCTACAAGCAAATAAAGACAAAAGGCGGGTTATGCTTTTGTTTTCCCTCTGAGTAGAGTCGAGATGCTCAGTTTCATGAAGGGAAGCTTCAAAAGTGGCTTCTGAATCAGAAACAACAAGGCAGATGGGGGAGGTTTTAAGATTTCTTTATTTAGTAATTCATCTAAATTAAACTACAACATATGCATACATGCAATAGGCTGTAGATGTTTTTATGTTATGTATTTACAAATATACTACAATGGTTCAAATGTTTGGTTAAGTCTTATGCATTCGTATTTGTGTGGAAAATGTGATGCTTTTTCAGGATACTTTGAGTAATTCAAAGGAACAGCATTTATTTGGAAATAGAAATCGTTTGTAACATTATACGTGACTTATGCCACTTTTGCTCCATTTAATGTATCATTTGCTTATTACTATTATTTTGTTTTTAAAGTTTTCTGTGATGTTTAAGTTTAGGGATAGGTTACAGTTAGGAGAATATACATTCTGTACAGTATAAAAATGATTGTCTATGGATAGTCCCCTTAAAAATAGAAACCTAGCATGTGTATTTAGATGCTTGGTTCCTTCCATATAGATGTGCAAAAGGGCCAGTAAAGAAAATGATTAGGGTCAGTACCAGTTTTTCTTATACAGGAATATTGATATTCATTAAATATATATGCCATTATGCTGCTCACAGTCATTACTCTTGCTTCTAGAGTTATGTCAGTTTCATTGAGTTAGTTGGCAGTATTTGGATGTTCTGCTTTGATCAAAAGTACTTGGCGTGAGAAGCTCTGAACTGCAGTATTCTCCAGACAGTATTCCAGGAGTCTTTATGTAGAGCACCTTATATATCTTGCAGAGCCACGAACCACCAGCTCTTTGCTCCTAATTCAATCACTAGAGCTTTGTGTGCTCCCTTATTTTCCATCTCAGTGCCCAAGCAATAGACCTTACTCCATGACATTCACTGACACAATGGAAGATTGATGAAGCACATTTGTTTCTGAAGCATTCATATTCATAACCATTTCATACGGGTTTGGTAATTAATTAGCTCTGAAATGATGTTCAAGGTCAAAATATAGGGTACTGTATCTCACCAGATTCACACAGGACCCCTTCAGCACACACATACACCTGCATTGTGGTTTAAAATCTAGTGAAGTGCCTAGATAGACAGGCTGGGATATTGGCATAATTCTAAAGCATCACTGCAGGTATAAATCTCAAAGATCCCACAATACGCTGTGACTTCAATGACAAAAATCAATCCAAATGGTGGACGAATAAAAAGATAAGTTGATTATTTTTATATTTTTGCTATTTGTATGAAGTATAAAGTTGCTACCTATGTGGAGTGTTCCAAATGTGTCACTATTTTGGCTCTATTTCAGAATGCTGCCTTTGCAGACTGTAGACAGCAAGGCATCACTCCATGCCTTATCTTAACTGATGGTGCTCCAACAACTGTCATTTTGCATATTTAAAAAAAAAAGAAAGAAAAAAAAAAGAATTTGTTCAAACCTCTTTTGGGACCACTTGAAAAAACACTTTCAACTCTCAAAAATATGTCCTTATTAATCACCAGCATAAAAATACAATTTTATATCAAAGTCTCTGAGGATGTCACACATCTTTTTCAAAAATGTCTCCTCACTCACTGAGCTTGTTAATGTCACTTGACTTCTTCAATCTTCAGTGCCTGTATCACTGTAAAAAATGATTTTTTGGTGAAATAAATGCTAGTGAAAAAAACCCAATGTAATTTACTTGAAAAAGTTAGTTTAGGCAAGAATTTAAAAAACTAAGTAAATTCCATATCAGTACTTAATTCAAGCGAGTAGAAATGAAAGTGTAATTATCAACTCAATTAAATTAAGTAAAAATTACTCAACTTTTCTGATACTGGGGTTCCCATCATGCACTGGACCTTGAATAATTAATGAGGC
>JAOTRC010000043.1:19576718-19587663 GCA_027497675.1 Cyprinella lutrensis
ATAAAAATGATCATTTTAGAAGAAAATTTCAAATGGCATTTAGAGGCTTTTGCATCTGAACTCTTCATATATATATACAGTTATAATGCAAATAATTCGTTTTAAATTTTTATAAAGATATACTTCTCTTGTCTTGCCTGAGTAAAAAGTATTTGCTGAGTTTTTATAAATGACGGTATTTTAAGCCTGTTTTTCTGCTGTTTAAAAAAATGTCGACCTCAGAGGTTTAACAAAACTAAGGCAAGTAAAACGGCCAGTGTTACATTTTAGACACACACACACACCTCTTAAGGAATAGAAAAGTCCTCGGGACTTGCACGATTTCACAGTCTTACATGTCTGTCGTTGGAAAGATCCACGTGGTGTCATGAATAATTAAGAGTGTCGTTTCATAGGATAAGAAAACTCAGTCTCATGAATAATTAAGAGACACCGATGAGTCATCAAAGCACTCACAGTGACTTGAACAGAAGATTTTAAACCCGGAAGACAAAAATAGCGGAAAAGAACTAAAATTTTACAATTTCCCCCCTATTATTAAATCATACAGATGCTAACATTGTCTTCAATGGTGTTCAACACACATACCTCTGTTAAAATCTCATAAAGGGTTTCATGACTTTTTAATAAATAGTACGTCTTTCTTGATGGGAAGGGTCTATTATCTTTGGTGATTGTGTCATCATAAATAAACCAAGTAAAAGCATCTTTATCTCGACAGCACAGCATGTTTGCAATTAACTGCGGCTAACAAATTGGACACACTCAGGAGGGAGCGCAGCTCGCTGTCTTCTTAGAAAATCACAAATGCACTCTAAACATTTTCTCTGTTTGCTTTTTCCGCTGCCAACCTCCCCCTCCGCACCTCCTCGCCCTCCGTCTGAGAGCCGTCACAAACTGCCTGTAATCAAGCTCTTTAAAATGTGCTGCTTGATTTGCTTCATTTCTGCTGTCTTACTCTCCCATCTTTCTTACCTTCCCCCTCTCTTGATTTTCATACATTTATTGATTTTCCTAATTCGATTTACAACAGAAAAGAAATGGCTTGCATTTTTGTCTAGAACACATATCTTGTTTAATTAAATTGTTTAATCATGCCTGATGAAGTCAGAGAGGATCCTGTCAGAATTTAATTGGGCGCTTTCATTCAATAGGACAAATGTAGAAGGCCGTCTAAAGGATTCAGACCTAGTAAGGGTAAGAAGCAAGTGAATGATGGCAAACCCAAGAAAGATTATTCATAACTGTGGCTAATTTGAGTGGGGAGATAATCTTATCTGCTGCAACTCTTGGGAGAAAATGAAAGAATATCTGCTCCTTTAGGAGAGAAAGTACAAAGACCAATGGACCTCAACTTGATCTTGTCAAAGGCTCCCTGCTCTGCTCATTTTCTTTATTAGAAAATTGAATGGGGAAAGAGAGAGAACAGAGCATCAGTCCACTTGCTGAGAGAAACACATCGAATCGGAGTGAGCTTAAAACAGAGAAGGCAATTGTTTCCAATCATGTTTGCTGTATTGCTTTTCTGTTGCCCTGGAGACTAAACTGCAGCTCAAATGCAAGGTACCTTGCACAACTTTTCTCAGATTTCAAAGCCTCAGTAAATAACCTTATGCAAATCTGAGAAATATTAAATGCTTGTATTTAAATGTGCCCCAGTGCATGAATCAAGCAACAGTATTATTCAAGTCACCTTACAATTCTGATTGTTTCAAAGCAGTTTTACAGTGATAACAGAAATATTATGCATTTTGGCTGTTGTTTCTTCGGAAGTCAGTAAAGTTGTAAAGAGCATCAATTATTAAGTTAGTTTATTGCATAAAACAGTTCTCCAAAAAAAGATGTCATCATCCAGCTCAGTTCAGTGCTTATATAACAGCATCATAGAGGCAGATTAAAGCAAGCCAGAGGCTGCAGTGGCAAGGAAACCAAACTCCATCAGGTGACAGAATGGAGAAAAAAACCTTGGGATAAACAGGATCAGTCTGGGGACCAGTTCTCCTCTGGCTAATGAATGAAATAATTGTGTGATTTATGATGCAGGATCACAAGTCAAAACACAAGTCAGATTGAAATCGGTAGCATTCAAATTTCCTTTTGCTTGCGTAAATTGAATTCATCATGTCGGTTGGGTTTTGAAATAAAGGTTGATAATATCGTCGTACTCTAGTTACTTCTTAGTTCTATGGTTTCCTGTTATCTTTGTCTAGATGCGTTTCTTTCATAAATGTGTCATAGACAGCGGTTTGGCCTTTTTCGTAATAACATAAAAAGGGGTGCTGCTGCCAGCTGGAAACTGGATATTAGTGTGAAGAACATAATATCATTTTTCAGTTTTGTTACACTTAACGTAAAATTAACAAATTCATTTTTACCATCATTTGCTACATCCAGCAAAGTAAACAATTAGATTGAAGGCCTATTCTTACCAAAAGTGTATTTTCTGCAAGCTTCAATGAACCTTGGAGAAGGACACCAATAACAAAATAAGCACACATGAAAAAAAAAAAAAACAATAGAGAAAAAATTCACAGATTTCTCAGTGTATAGTATGTGTAAAAGAGCAACAACAAAGAGCTTGTTTTCATTTTATACAAGCTGCGATATTATACAGGATCATGTGGAGATGCCAACAACTCCTAAATCAACCACCTTGACTTGACTGCATAAACTAACAATTACTAAACACATGCAGCAATGTACACACATGACAGATCAAACATTATCCTGAGTGTGTCTGCTCTGGAAACAACACAAATTATGAAATATAAATGCAGCGTACAATCAATGATCAAGATGGCACATGTCTGGTTTGTTGTTTGAGCATCAATATAAAAGACTCTCACATGCTTACTATACGACTCCTGTACATGACCAAAATCACGCTCTTCAGAAACAATCACTGAATTTGACAGAACTTGTGTTTTAAAAGCACTCAATGGAATTAATAATTCACTAAAATTGCAATGTGAGTCTTTATTCTCTCTGATATATTTGATGTAATCAGGTTGTCGCTCCTCTCATGACATCATGGACCATCGTCATCCAATTAATTGCTGTATTTAACACACAAGCTTTAGACACCGGTGATGCTGAGGGCAGTCCCCATACCATCATTATCAGATACAGCATTGAAGATCCACTTTGAAAGGGAACTTGTAAAAGATTCATCTCACCACACAACTGAGGATCCTATAAAATCTCTTGATCTCTAGTTTTCTTTTCTGATATATTTCCTATGGAAACATGAAGCTTGTGTGCAATGTATTGAATAGCTTGAATGTCGCTTTATGATCGCAACATAACAATGTAAATAAATGTAACGCAGAGTTCATGAAAAAAGGACAGGAAATTATGCAAGACCTTGTACATGGGACTTCCATATAGATGAATTTGAATTGTATACCTGCTAAAAGTGAAATATCAACATTGATGAGTAGGCAACACAAGCTTCAAATCTAACCTCCATGAACTTAAAGCCACATAACTCTGATTTCATGGGGTCTTTAATCCCTGACATCTCTTTTTGAACCTTTGTTTTCTATCGAAACCGGAGAAATTAGAAAGAAAACTAAGAAATCTGTTGTGTGGCAATCCCATCCATTGGTGGTTCTGCTTTAGAGGATTGAGGAAGAATCATTCTCCTGCAATTAGCCTCTTGCTCTGTAGTCTTCTGTAGAGATTCCCTATGGAATGACTGCCAGCGCTTTGAGAGCATCTTTAGTGTGCACCCAACCAGTAATGCCATACAAGATGACATCTTGCACTTACAGAAGAAATGCCTGTTAGCTGTGACAAAAACTAATGTTAATGTTCATTGTTGTCGATCTGAATTAAATTCAGCCCCATTGCAATTTCTGAACGTACTCTTTATGAGTATTGACTGGTGTATAAAAGTGTGGGGTTTGTTGAATTTGTTTGTTTTTGTGTCTCTTTGAAAAATGTGCTAAACAAAGCTGCATTTATTTAATAAAAAATACAGGAAAAACAGTAATATTGTGAGATATTATTACAATTTAAATTGTAATCACAATCCATTTAGCTCTATGGGTTTTGTAACATATTCCTGTAATGTCGAAGGAAGCTGAATTTTGTGCATCATTAATCCAGTCTTTAGTGTTACATGGTCCTTCAGAAATCATTATTTTATGCTGATGTGCTGCACAATGTTGAAAACATAGTATATTTGTGTGGATAATATGATTCAAATTTGTTGTTGAATAGAAATATCAAAAGAACAGCATTTATTTGAAAAAGTCATCTTTTATTAATATCTACAGTCAATTTTGATCATTTTAATCCATCCATACTGAAAAGCATTTCTTTAAAAAACATTGTAAAGACCCCACACTTTTGAACAGTAGTGTATATTCACATTCCATACATGTGTCAGGAAATTCCTCATGTTGGTGAGTAAACGTTATTAAAAGGTGACTTTTAATCTGTGATTTTTCTACATGCAAACAAGCAACTGATCTAATGTGACTACCATAAACAGAAGGGATACTACTGACACTTTCTTGTCAGTATTATTGGAGTCTTCAACTGTGGGGTGATATTAACTATGACAGCCCTGCAAGAGTGAACACAACCCATTTTGCTGTGTGACATTTTAACTTAAAGAGCTTGCTCTGATATCAGATGCGATGACAACAGTAGACGAACACAAGACGATACTGCAAACTCCTCAACATGTCACATCAAATACAATTATGATCATTAATTATTTGTTGTTTTCGCCACATTGCTGGAGTATGTTTATACTTGGCTGTTCAAGAATATGGTCAAATCCCATATCAGTAAATTTAAAAGCCTAAACTGCGGAGAAATTCCTTATTAGCTTGTGGTTTCATTTTTTTTTAAGTCTTAAACCTTAGGAATTGAAAAGGGGGAAGCGGAAATGTTAAATCGGTGAGATTTGACATCATACAATTGAGGAGCTTTGCTGCAGGGATTGAGTTTAGGCCTACTGGTTAGAAGCATGAGTGTGTTCATGCCACTGTTATTCCGGAGAAGGTCCAGGCTTAGGGATGAATCAGGGGACTTTGCTGGAAGTGCAGAAATGCGTGATGGGGATTACTGGAGCCAAGGTGCCAGTGGAAAATTGGATTTTTAGCAAAGAACCATTAACACAGGAAAAAAAAATGGAATGTGTTTGGAAAGTTTCACAGATGCTCATTAATTGGTGGTATTAATAAATGTAAAAGAAACAATCATGAACTCCCAACAATTTATTTTTTTCTTGATAAAAGGCGCTGTGTGTGTTGAGGGAAAATGGAAGTATTCAGTAGCATATGTTTAATGTGTTTGAAATTGTGCCTGAGCCATTGTAGCAGGGATTCACATATGACGTCTGCTCTTTTTACTTTTAAGTGCTTATCTGTTGCACATAGTAATTATTCACATTTGTGTGAGGCCTATATTTGCAGGTGTGAAAGTGTGCCTCACTTCTTCATTGTGTGTTCCTGAGCTCTTCTGGTGCTCATAAATCCACTCATGGTGTGAAATACCTCATGGCGGTCACACCTGACACACCTGTAGTAATCCAATGTGTAGCCTATGCCCAGGATCCGGCAGCCTTTCTCTTGTTTCTGACATCTTATTTCTGCCACATAAAACACGAATGATACCAGCATCCCCTCGGCAACAACATATCCATCCGGATAAAAGGCCTATTCACATAAGAATAGAAAAAAATAGATTCCCATGCACCTACCCTTGTGAATATTCAACACAATTAAACGCGCTTATTTTAACAAGGATACTCCAATCAGACAAGAACAACAGGCAGAAGTGTCATTTTGTTTTTGTTGATATGCATTCAGTCTAAATTCGCCATAAAATCTCAGTATTCACTATTCTAACGTTTCCCCTTTTTCTTTCTCCTCCTTTAGTGAGTAAACTGAAGGTACACAAGTCAAACCAGAGTCTGCAGTTTCTGGAGGACAGTCGGGTGCGTGTCAATTGCTCCGTCACGTCTCAAACCAGCCCGGATTCTCAGCATGCCGTGCTGTGGTATGCCCGGAAGGCTGAGGCTGGAGAGCCGGATGAGCTGCTGTTGAAGATCAAACACACTGGAGCGTTTGAGTACGGAGCATACGCTGAGGAGGAACGTCTCCGCAGCCGTGTTCAGTCAGAGATACACTCTCCTCAGCTATACGGCCTCACACTGCATCGTGCCGAGACCAGCGACTCTGGAACATACTACTGCCTAGTGGAGGAGTGGCTAACCGACCCTGATGGAGCCTGGTACCGTCTGGCACAAGACTTCTCTGGCTTCACACATGTGGTGGTGAGACAGCCAGGTAAGAAAGTGGTTGCTTGTGAAATTGATGTATATCTGTAAAAATTCTTCGAAAAATATATTTTGTTTTGCATTTTTCTGCATCTCATATTTTGTTTGCAACCTTGTTACTGCATGATTCTCCATTACTAGAAAATGTGACCCAAGAAATTACATGATTTGGAACACTTCATCTATTCACTACTCCCAAAGTATTTTACCAAAAGTTTTCAGTATTGATAATAATTTAAACAAATGTTTCTTGAGCAGCAAATCATCATATTTGAATGATTTCTGAAGGATCATGCGACACTGAGGTCTAGAGTAATGATGCTGAAAATTCAGCTTTGCCATCACATGAATAAAATATATTTAAAGTTGTAATATTTCGCAATAGTACAGTATTCATACTGTATTTATCATCATAAGAGCCTTCGATACAAATAAAAATAAATAAATTACTGGTATTGTGTTTCAAATTTTGGTGTGGTTTTCTTTCTTTTTTCATTTATTTAATTTATTATTTTAATTAATTTATTTTTTTCATTTAGTTGTAAACTCGTTTTTTTTTGTTTGTTTTTTTTTTTGTTTGCAAGAAATATGACAAAATTACACCAATCATGTTTTAAACTTCAATTTAGTGACAAGGTTCCAAAAACTGCTTAAAATGAACAAACGCAAACAGCTCTCCTGAGATTGACGATCAACAATTTCTAAAGATTTCTCTGAACAATTATTTAGTCCTTTTTTGTATCCTGGTCATGGAAAGTGTCGGGGAGTATTTACAGCGGCACCCAACTAGAAGAGCTGGCCTTTATTCCTACAGCAGACTCGGGAGCCTTTGAGATTTAGTTGTAGGTGTTGCCTTCCCATGGGCTTATCAGGCCATCTGGCATGAGAGATTCGGAAAGAGCAGCATGAAAACATTTTCCCCCTGAGATCGCCATGGAGCGCAGCCATCCTGAGCTCATGCCTGCCCGAGCTGAATCATTCATCAGCATGTGTGCATTAACGAGAAGAAGACATAAAGACGGGAGCTTTGTATGTGTGACTCCTCAAACGCAAACATACAGGGTATCACCCCCTTAGGGAGACCCCCTCCACATGGGCCACAGACCTTAGCACTCACGAGGGGGAGTCAGAACCCAGAGGCTTTACTTATGACGGCCGTCTGAATGGCACACAGCTGCTGCTTCTCTATTCACCCCGCGCAGCTGCCCATGAAGACCCCTAATGCAAACTGCCCGGCTATTCATCTATTCGCCCGTCTCTTTGCAGATAATGTCCACTTTTTCCAGTGACATCATGACCTAGCTTCAGTATACAGGATTAGTATGGTTCAGGGGACTATGTCTGCGAGGTTTGCACTATACTCTGAGGCCACCTGTGCTCTTTGGCAGCACTGTATCAAAGCTTTGAGAAGCAGGGAAGACAGATCTCATCTCCACACAACACACAATTCAATATTACTGCCATACACATGGGTCGTCGGCTCACTGCTGTTCCACAGACACGTATTGTTGTGTAGTTTGTCCTCGGGTCCGTTAAGCAAGTTGCTTTAGGAGCACAGGTGTCCAAGACATCTGCTCCTCTGAAACTCGGCAAGGTCAAGAAAGTGTGTTTTGACACACTTTCTGTTGTTTTTTTTCTGGTCAGATAACTTTAAAATATAATAAATTATTCTAAATAAATAATGCAAATCTCAAATTCACATGAATATGCTGATAATTATGGAAGTCATCCTCATAGTTGTTTATGCATAGTTGTTTTATTCTTGTCTCTCTTTGCATACGGCATCTTTTTCTCAGCACTGCTTTGAGTTGAGTTTAGTTGTCTTTTATGAATTTTGTGTTTTATATTTGTTTATATTTTCTCATCTCATATATTCACAGTATAAATCTCTATAATATGTCTAAAAATGTGCTTGAAAATTCCAGTCTTGCAAGTGTGAGTGTCAAATCACCTCCCTGCTGCATGATTGCCTGAAATAGCATCCATATAAATGTATTTACAAATAGATAGTTGATGAAAGGTTCACCACCTCCTAATCTGCCATCTTCAAAGTCAAATTGCAGTGCTTTTACATGAGCAGAAGATAAGATGAGTCCTTTAAGATGAGCCGGAAAATGCGCTCTTATTTTTAGCCTGATGCAGCTCAGACCCTGCTGAAGTATCTTACGACTTCTCGCGCAAAATGTGATGATTCTCACCTTCAGTTGAGAGTGACATATTGAACAGCTAGTTCCATATGTTCTGGAAGCGTGATGTCCTGCTAGAGAATTAAGTTTATTTTAGGGTGTGTATGTACTTTTAGAACATTTCATGAGTTGTTTTTCTCATTATTTTCTCACCCTCATGTTATTTCAAACCTACAGTATATGACTTTCTTTCATCTGTTGAACACACACTAAAAAAGACATTTGTTTTGGTAAATTCGTGTTGCTTTGTTTAAAAAAAAATGTATATGAATGGTGACCAGGGACTGTCACGCTCGCCCATTCACACCAAGACAATGCTCGAATCTCCCAAGGAAATCCACTAGTGCCACTGGAATTAAAAACATTATTACAAGCTTACCACTTTGAATCGAGCTACAGCAAACAGATAGTTTTGAACACCGGCTTATGTATTTTCTCAAATATGTATTTTGGATAATTTTTAACCCCAAAAAAGCTACAGACTGCAGCTTTAAAATGTGATTTTTCCTGTGACATCAAAGCTGAATTTTCAGCATCATTACTCCTGTCTTCAGTGCTACATGATCCTTCAGAAATTATTCTCTTTGAAAGAAAGTCTTTTAATTTTGGGGTAAATAATTCCTTTAATTAAACCAGACTGTGTTCTGCTCTAAAAAAATGTAACAAGTAGTTTGCAACAGATGCTACCCCAGTCTCTGAGGAACAGAAATGTTGTCATGCATTTAATGGTTTTTATTGCAGTGGTGAAGTTACAGGTGGAGGAGGCAGAATCCAATATCACCGTACCTGAAGATGGATCGATCCGGCTGGGCTGCAGCATTCCGTCTCAGTCCTCAAAAGATTCCCGCTTCTCTGTATCCTGGTACGTGTACCGTTTGGGACAAGAAGAGGAGGATGAGCAAGAGTGTGTCTTTTCCATCGGTCATGATGCAGTGTTCGGTAATGGGAACTGCAGCCCTACAGAGGAACCCGGTCCAAACTCTCGCCTGCAGTTTGAACGCACCACCTCTGACCTGTACAGTCTGACCATCCAGAAAGCTCGGCCCAGAGATGCAGGCAATTACTACTGCCATGTGGAGGAGTGGCTGCTGAACCCACGCAATGCATGGTACCGCCTCGCCACCAACAACTCAGGAGTCACCATTGTTAATGTTATGGAGCAGGGTGAGGTTTTGCACTTTATTACCACTAACCTCATCAACACAAAATATTTCTAGTTTTTAATATTTTCTTTTGCTTTTACACTGTCCACCAGGCCCAGTTTAGGCCTGGTATGAAGATGTGCTTTAGTCAATTGGGTCACAATTGTGCAACAGTAAATACAGGTATAAATGGGGGCTAAAAGGTTTTGAGCTTGACCACTTCTAGAAGCTTTGCACAGAAATAGGGTATGCAACGCAACATCTAGAGGTAGTCCAAAACTCATTTAACTGGATTGCTATCAGTCTGTGGTCAAAGGCGTCTGAACAGCCTCAAAAGACTGTTTATTCTCAGCTTACTGACTTAAACATTATGGGAACCGTGCTAGCCAGACAGGATTTAAACTTTCTCGGCTGAAGACCCTAGTTTGGTTTTGAAGAAGAAAAAAGTAGCAAGCACAATGCTCTCTGTATGTCTTTCCATTGTCTCCTTTCAAGTTCACATGTAAGTTGCGTGAGCTTATTTTGTCCAATAGATCAAAAGATCTAAAAAAACAATACATTTACCTGCCCATAGACTCTCCTCTCAAAGAAAAGAATGGAAGTGGTTGAACGTGGATGAAAGAGATGGATTAAAACCCAAGGTGTAAATTGAAAATCTCACTCATCTACTTTTGCTCTCATCGACCAAGACGCATCTTAATACTAGGTGTAAACAATAGAGTATAGAACTTAACATATTTTGTAGCACAATGGCTACTGTTTCACCTTACATTTTTAATAAATAGTTGGCAGTATGCAATGTATAGTACACAGCATTGCAACAGTTACCATAGTCAGCTTGTGTTAGAGCTGCATTAACACGAAAGACAGGATTTATTGCTTGCTATTTAATGTTTCTTTGGATACAGTGTTCACTGTGCTCTCTTTTTGTTTTAAAGGGATACTCCATTTTTTTTTTTTTTTTGGAAATAGGCTCATTTTACCACGCCCCCAGAGTTAAACACTTGAGTTTTACCGTTTTCGAATGTATTCAGACGATTTTCTGATATTTAGAAGCTTATCAGTAACCAGACAGTTTCTGGTCTCATTGACATCCATAGTAGGAAAAAATATATACTATTGAAGTCAATGAGACCAGAAACTGTCTGGTTTCTGATAAGCTTCTAAATATCAGAAAATCGGCTGAATGGATTCGAAAGCGGTAAAACTCAACTGTTCAACTCTGGGGGAGTGGTAAAATGAGCCTATTTCCAAAAAAGTGGAGTATCCCTTTAATTTAAGTAATGCCAACAAATCTACATTTAAAGTTCCTTAATGGGATA
>JAOTRC010000043.1:19646899-19658028 GCA_027497675.1 Cyprinella lutrensis
AAATGACATTTTTAACCCAATGTGCTGGGTTTGTCCATATTTTACCCAAAATTGGTTTACAACAACCCAGCATTTTTTAGAGTGTATATATATATATATATATATATGTGTGTGTATCAAATCTTGCTCCCTCGATGTGACTGTCCCACATATTTTCTTTCATTCCTGACCTTATGCTGCAGCAGCCATCCTCAAATATCACATCAAGCAGATCTACACATATTGAATCCATTTTACAATTTGACCAAACAACCAACAAGTCAAATTAGACAGTTATAGACCACTGTTAAAATAATTAAGTACTTTTCAAGGACTTTCAAGTACTTCAAACAACTATTTCTAGATAATCAAATCTCAAAATCATCCAAATGATCTAATTTAAATGTTATTTTTAATGTGATGTCTAAAAACTTTTTATAGTTCATCCTTCAAAGATTGTCGCCATTTGTAAAACTAAAAGGAGCACTTATTGGCTCATTAGCCATTTCCACTCCATAATAGAGCCTTTTTTTCACATTTTATGTTTTAATTTACATTTAGACATTTATTTTTTAAACATTATCAAATCACTATATTATAACATTAAAAGTGTGCACATTTGCAGTTCCGTTGAACTCACGTGATACGAATATAACAACCAGATCACTTTAATTTACTTGCTTTTTCTCTTTTTATTAAACAATTACAAATTATATGTTACACATTGTAATGTGACTCTGTTAATCCTGCAAGAAAAATATATTACTTTTCATTGACCTGACCAGGCACCCAAAGTATCACAGCCACCAATCAAGGCCCCTTGTAGCCATTAACCTAGATTGACATTTTTTTGTTGTTGTTTTTTGATTTTGCATTAACTGTACAGTCTTACCAGTAAGTGCCTTTCACTATCGTAAAAAAAGCAAGTGAAAGCTCTATAGTTTGTGCACAATTTAAAATAACTGAGAATGATAAATTTTACCTTTGCCAGTGGACCCCTCTTTGCACAGTTGATGCCCCCTATATGGACCATGTTTGGCATTTGAGGTTTAGGGAACTCAAAGGTAAAGTCATACCTATGAAGCCAAACTGCACCGTTCCCTAAAAGCTCTTCGTATGTAGTGTCCTTCTGCAGATATCTACTGGCCAGTTCATCAAAGCTGGTATACAGTTTTCGGCAAAGGAACATTTCAAAAAATGTCATAAGCATGTTATTTACTCTCTGAGGGAAAGTCATCTTATCTGAGTAACCGGTAATGAAGCGCGGGACAAAAGATGGAGGCGAGGGACACTGAGCGGCTGACTCATCAAGCCGACAGGGAATTCCATGCAAGAAGTAAACAGGAGGAAGTTTGAGGGAATCAGCAAGGATAGTGCCACATGGCAGGAAAGGGTCGGTGAGCAAAATATCAAATCCCGTCTCTCTTAGACTCTTCATCAGAGGCTCATCGTACAGCAGCCCTTCACAGGCTTTCACCTGCATATTTGTGAACTCGATCAGGTTGCCCAAATTCTCAAAAAAATCAGTTAATTGTGGAGGCTTCTCAATCGCATTCTTCTTAATGTGGTCCAAGTTTGCATTCATCTCAGCATGGGTGTATGGCACACGAAAAGACTTAGTGGTGTAATTGCCAGATGCCCTAATCAGAAAACTGGTTTCAGGGACCAGGACCACCATCTCATGACCCCTTAGAGACAACTGTTCCACCAAAATCTTCATGCTCAGCCAGTGGCTGCCATCCACTGGCATGACAAGCACCTTTCCAGCGCGCACAGGCTCTGAGAAGAACAAACTTAGCCAGGCTAATAGACCCAGAGCGGGAAAACTCAGTGCTCTCACCATTCTTCAAACGTTTATACAGTAGACAGCATTCAGAAATAGATTTAAGAAGCCTGTGATTTTTTTTAAAAAGAGGAGGGGCCTCTAATCTAGACAAAAGGGGAATGAGTGTTGATAGGCTGCCTGCTGCAACAGCTCAGATTTTTTGGCTATGTCACTGCATTGCAGTTTAAAGTCTAACAAGTGGGTTAAATGTAGTTCAGGATTAATTATTTCACGAATATACAAGCATATAAGAATGATCACTTTAGAGATAGCTTTGTTACAAAGTTCAAGAGGACCAAATGTCAGCAAAAGGTTGATATATTGTTAACATATTTCAACAAGGTTCATCATGTTAACATTAGGTATCATGAACTAACAATACTTTTACAACATTTATTAAATAGTTATGCTGGATGAAAGTATCTTCTAATATCACATATTGTCTCTTACCAATCACTAAGTTAAGTGGTCTAAATGTATTTACAGTATATGTATATATCTTTTCTCTGGAAGGCAAACATAAAATGTTCATCCAATCATTGAATTCGGTCCGAATGCAATGATACAATATCCTTCCTGCCTATCAAAGTATGTATTTCCATACCTAGTCTCACCCAGTGGTTCTCGGCTACACCGGCGGCCTGCTGCTGTCTCCATCATGCCGCTCTTGTCAGTCCCAGCTCATTGTCAAGGGTGCCCCCCTGTGGCTTCCACCTCTGCTCCCACACAGCCTCAGGAGAAGCCTCCACCCAGGCCACAGCATGGAGCTGGCCGTGGAAAGGGATAAGAGCGGGGGGCCCTGAGACAGGTGGCCCAGAGATGGAGGGTACAGCTCTTTGGGAGATGGTGAGCTGGGTGGAGAATCCTGTGTTGAATTTAGTTTTAGGTACTCAAATTATCTGTAAAAGAGCAGTTTCCTCTGTCCCTGGGCCCCAAAAGGGCACAGATGTTAGTGCATGCCGCCATGCCTTGTCCCTCTTATCCCTCTCTTCTATGACCAGCCGGCAGCTCGTGTGGTTTGAGGACACAATGCCTACTCACACACCCCCTGCCGAACCATGGAGCCAGGTAGCCAAGTGTTGCATGTGCAGTCAGAACCCCCTTCCGGGACACTGTGCCTTCCGGGTCTGGTCCCTGTGCTCCACCTTGTTGCCCTACTGCGGGGACATCTGTGGTCTCTCTGACCTCGTTTGTGCAATCTCTGAGGCAGAAATTGCAGTTGCGAAGGGTACAATAGAGCCAGTCCCTCCAGCCGATATAAAGATAGGGTTCTACAGCCCCTATTGCAAATCAGGCTATACAGTTGCTTTGCAAAATGACTCACTGTTTCGATAGATTCGAAACACTACACGCTGGTGATGCCTGCTGGTCAATGTAACAAAGTTTAAAGATCAATTAAAAAACATTAACACTTGATCAACTTGTTCAAAATGGTGAACCATTGAAATGCTGAAACATTTCGAAACAGCTATGACGTAACAAAGTCTTATTTACTAAAATCACCTGACTGTAGCAGTTTACGCACTCCGAACCACTGATTTGAAAGTGCCCATCACTACTTTGACACAGCACAAGTTCCCTTGAAAGGGAACAACCCAAAATCTAAATAAGACATGATGGAACTCACTGTAATCAGTAAATTGCAGCAGAGAAGCACTTATTGGCTCATTAGTAATATAGCCTATTTTTTTTTCTTATGTTTTACTTTTGAATTTAGTTTTAGACACCAAATCATAACATTAAAATATCTTTTTTTTCAGTTCTGTCACTTGGTGTACAAAAGTGTGAAGTATGATTTTAAAAATCAACTTCACATTAAATCTTTCAATGACATTGTATCTTTGCTTTGTTACAATGAGAGGATTTGTGCTGATGTAAAACTAAGTAAATTTTTGCTAAACAAACTCATTCAGCATTTTGAGAGATACTGAGCAGATTCTAAGGACTTGTAAGTGAAACACCTCTAATTGGTCATTGTTTTGGCAGCCACCATAACCAATTAATGCTTCTGGTAGGCATTAACATTAGCCTAACCTAGATTAACAATTGCCATTTGGTTGAGGGGTTAACTGTACAGTCTTGCCAGTAAATTCCTTTCACTGTTGTAAAAGACATGTCACACAAGACTGTATGTTGTGTAAATTGAAAACATCTGAGAATGGCTATGCTTATTAAGATCTTACCTTTGTCAGTGGACCCCTCTTTGCACAGTTGATGCCCCCTATATGGACCATGTTTGGCATTTGAGGTTTGGGGAACTCAAAGGTAAAGTCATACCGTAGAAGCCAAACTGCAGCATGTCCTAATAGCTCTTTGTATGTAGTGTCCTTCTGCAGATATCTACTGGCCAGTTCATCAGCGCTGGCAAACAGTTTATGGCAAAGGAAGATTTCAAAAACTGTCATAATCATGTTTCTTGCTCTCTGAGGGAAAGTCATCTTATCTGAGTAACCGGTGAAGAAGCGCGGGACAAAAGATGGAGGCGAGGGACACTGAGCGGCTGACTCATCAAGCCGACAGGGAATTCCACGCAAGAAATAAATGGCGGGAAGTGAGAAGGAATCGGCAAGGATAGTGCCACATGGCAGGAAAGGATCCGTGAGCAAAACATCAAATCCCGTCTCTCTTAGACTCTTCATCAGGGTCTCGTCGTATAGCAGCCCTTCACAGCCTTTCACCTGCATATTTGTGAACTCGATCAGGTTCCCCAAATTCGAAAAAATATCAGTAAATTGTGGAGGCCTCTCAAACGCATTCTTCCTTATGTGGTCCAAGTTGGCATTTAGCTCAGCAATGGTGTAGGGCACACGGAAAGACTTAGTGGTGTAATTGGCAGACGCCCTAATCAGAAAACTGGTTTCAGGAACCAGGACCACCATCTCATGACCCATCCGAGACAATTCTTCCACCAAGATCTTCATGCTCAGCCAGTGGCTGCCATCCACTGGCATGACAAGCACCTTTCCACCCTGCACAGGCTCTAAGGAGAACAAGTTTAGCCAGGCTAGAAGCCCCAGAGCAGGAATACTCAGTGATCTCACCATACCTCTAAAGTTTGTACAGTAGACAGCAACTGGAGATACAACACATTTAAGACGCCTGGGAATGTTTTAAAATGAGGAGGTGCTTCTAAACTAGACAAAAGGGGAGTGAGTTGATCTCTGGCTGCCTGTGAGTACAGCACAAATAATAATCTCAGACTTATATGTTATGTCACTGCACTGTGGTTTAAAGTCTAACAAGTGGGTTAAATGTGGCTCTGGGTTAATATTTCAAGAATGTAAGGATTAAGAACTGTCAAAATTATCTAGTGATAGCTTTGTTCATACAAAGGTAAAGAGGACCTGCAACAGGTTAGTATGTTGGTAACACTTTTAACATAATCGCATGAACTATTACAATACACTTTTACAGAATTTGTGAATTATGTTTAGTTAATTTCTACATATTCAGATAGTTTTAACTTTTCAAACTTTATGGACAGACAGTCAAACTAACATGAAAAACAACAATGATTGTTATAAATCAGCATTGACTTAATTGTTTTTTAAATAATTAATTTTGAGAAAGGTAAAAGTAAAAAAAAAATGTCAAAAAGGTATCTTAAAATATCAGGTAATTTTACCTTTTTATGACAAGGCAAAGTTAGTTTATAAAAACTAGAAAAAAATTAACTAGTTAATGATTAAATTTGACCTTTTTCTTCATTGTGATATCAGGACAGTTGTATCACCCTGACTGATTGCTGACAGTTGTACTCACCCTGATTTTTTTTTTTTTTTTTTTTTACTAAATGCCTAAAAATATATATATATAAAAATAGTTTCAACAACAACAAAAAAAAATATAATAAATTATAGAAGATGTAATCAAGTCATTATATTTTGGAATTGATTTTTTTAAAATTAATTAGATAAGAAATAAACATGAGCCCTCTAATATTAACAAACGGAATCATGCTGCAAGCATAACCAAGTATTTTTTCCAACACAATTGTTTATAAATTTAAGGGAATAAGTCACTTTCTGGTCCATAAGTACAGAGTTTGTTAGAGGATAAAGTTATTGGTTTTATCTTGTTCAAAACAATTTAAATGTTAAAAATAATTCTGCAAGTCACTATGGTCTGTCAGTACAGGATTGCCTCAGATATCATGCAAACTCTCTAAACACACAGGAACACAGGGCAGTCACGCAAACATGAACTCTCACATACAAGAGGGCTGTGGCATGAGGGGGTTAAGCTGCAAGCACTGTACTCTGAATGAAAGAAAGTGCTGAGAGAAGGATTACAGAGCACATGTTTTTACACACAATGACCTGTTTGCAACTAAATCTTAAGCAAATGAGTGTGTTTGATTAAAATTTTTAAATAATTTATAGAAATGACAAAAAGTATAAAGATAAACATCTAAAATCCTGCACTGGTTTCAGAGCTATTCAGTACACGAGTAAACTCTAACATGATCCAACATACTGTTAAAATATACACAAAAGTCAATCTCACAAAGCACTTTCATGATGCAGGTGGAAAAAGTGGCTTTAGCAGGTCTTTTTACTTTTAAAAGTTGGCACGTATACCGAAAATTATCCTAGCATACAGTAGAATACATCCACACACTACTTACGTCAAATCTAATGTATCTCTTTCTCTCTGGTTATCTGTCATTCAAATATATATATATATATTTTAAATCTACACTGAGTTCAAATCTAAAGTCTAAATGCCATACATTTCAAATGATTATGAATACTGTAAGCCCTTATGAATTCAGCTATTAATTATCTAATCAGTTATACTAAAATCGGTTTGCTTTTGTTGTCTATAAGAAAGAATATGGTTATTTCTCAATCAGAGTAACAATGGTGAAAAAAAATCAATGTTGTTAACTTTGGAGTGCAGGTGGGCCCAGATACTGCAGGGCACGATTTACTCACACTTCCTTTGACTGATTCCAAATGATTCCATCCAGCCAAAATAAAAATTTCATTGACTGGGGTCTCAGAATATACACACCACTGGTTTTCACCATTTTGTTTGCAACCGATCAGACTGACACTCATTGAAAGTTTTAAAATAAAAACACTGGCAGGCACACATCTACATGCCTTTCTTTTTTACTGTCTATGGATTATCTAGGATTATTACAAATAAATTGTGCTTAGTTGAATGTAAGGGGATGAAGTGAGTAAATAATGACTCCTATCTTGTCCCTGATTGGTGGAATTGGTGGTTACCGTTCTCCCAATGTTACAACCATACATCTCTATATCTGGTTTCATTTTAAAACTTGGTTTAACTAGCTGTTTAAAAAGAGAGAAGAACTTACTTTAAATGTCTCAATATGAAACAGGACCAGTTTGTGCAAAACTTTTTTAGAAAAAAAAACAGACTCAAACAATTGTCTGTGATTATCTGTGATAATATCTCACAAAAATATCTAACACAACACTGGGCTGTAACATAAACTATGGGTTATCTGCTATTAAAAAAAAAAAAAACATTGTGCCCTTTGCTATGTCCCACTCGAGCTAGCCCATCTATATCTAAAATTATTAAATCTCTGCGTATTTCAGTGTGGAAACTAGGAGGATGTCTTTATCCGAGATCTTTAGAGAGTAGCATATCTCTGGAATTGTCCTCAAACAGACATGGTCTGAAAAAAAGAGACCCTAACAGTTTCTTGCTCTTTCTCAACCTATTAGACACCATTAATTTAGACAAAACACACTCTATGTATGGTATAGATAATGGTGCGAGGTTTGCTGGCTGTTTTCACAGTCCATCGTGATAAGTTTATGACAGACATGGATAGAGAAAAGTGAGCAATGGGATAGAGGGAGAAAGAGCAACGACACTGATAGTGCAAATGTACATGCAATTACATGCAAACGTAATTAAGTGGGCTTACTTGTGACAATGGTTTTGGCTTCTTAGTTGCCATTCCTCCAATCATGATCATGTTAGGCATCAACGGTCTTGGGAATTCAAAGGCAAAGTCGAAGCGCATAAACCAAAGAGCTGCACGGCTCATAATTTCCATCAAAGATGCTTTTCTCTGCAGTACACGTGAGGCGATCTCATCTGCGTAAGTATGCATGTATCTACAAGCCATGGGCTGCAGGAGAGTCCTTACAAAGTTGACACACCTTTGCCACAAATTCATCTGGTCTGTAAAGTGGGTATTACGTTGTGGAACATAAGAAGGAGGACTTGGGCATTGGCTGGCAAGAGCGTCGACACCACAAGGAAGGTTTATTTGCATGTAAATAGCTGGAATGGAGAGATATTCACTAACAATGACCCCAACAGGTTCAAACGGGTCAGTGAGAATAGCATCAAATCTGTAGTCTTGAAGCTTCTTCATCAAGTCCTCATTGAAGAGCAGACCCTCTGCATTCCTCACTATATACTTTTGAAGAAGCTTCATTTGGTAAAAGAAAACCAGAAACTTGGTCAAGTCAGAAGAAAGGTCATTACTCAGAATTTCAGTTAAAATCCCTTCCAATAACGCATGTAGTTCATCCTTGGTGTAGTTCACTGAGTATTTCAGAGTGGTGGTATTCTGTGAAGGACCCATACTCAGACTCGCCTCTGGGATGACGACCACCACTTGGTTTCCTCTCCTCCCCAGCTCCTCCACAACAGGCTTCATCCCTAACCAGTGACTGCCATCTGATGGAATAACCAACAGTTTCCCAGCTTCAGCTGAACCCAAGAAGAAGAGACTCAAGAGCAACCATACAACAGCCATTTTATCAGTCAGTGCCGGTATAATAAAATCTCTCACGGTGGCTTTTGCCAGCTGTAGGGGAGAGAGGAACTCAACGAGAAACAACCAGGTAATGTGTAGCTTTAACTACTCCAATCTCCCTTTCACACGTAAGTTTAAATAATTCTAACTGACCCCCCAGCGTGAGTTTTTAAAGACGACCGTTATTTAGAACTTGTCACTTTAATGTTTCTATGGTGACGCGTCATTGCTTGTCACGTGACACAGCACAGCCAGAACAGAGCGCGGAATGAATGATGATCTGCTTTTATGTCATTTTTCCTTTTTTTATTAAAAATATTCAAAAATGTATTAGCTATATTATGAACACTGATATTCCGATTGTCAAATATGTGCAAGTGGATGGGTTTTGTGGTTTAGACATCTTTATAACGATCGCGTTAGTTGAGCTGTATGCGCAATGGGCGGCGCCACTTTAGTTTCTTTTTCAGTTCAGAGAATCGGATCTGTTGGATTTATAACGTCAATTCCTCCACTTCTCACAAAATACATGAAAGTAAGTGGCTGGTGAACTAGGAGAAGAATAGGGTCAAATATTAAGCTACTTACACAATGTGTATTTGATATGAATAAAACGTGTCGATTATTATTGCCGCTTCCATAGACAGCTGTGTGTATTTTACGAACTCAAAATCATTGTTTTGCTAGTTCATATGTGTATTTAAATGTCTGAAACCTAAAATAAACAATATGTGGTTGAAAACACTCAATAGTTGTGATATATGACAGCAACGAGCTGCATGACTAAAGGCTCGGGACCCAATGAAAGTAGTGTATGTTCGAGGGAGAACAAGTGTGAGTCAAGAAGATGATCGTAAAGTCCGAGTAGGAGTGTAAACACGAAGAAGGTCAGATAAGTATGAGTAATTTAATTACTCATTATTAGTAAAGTAATCATGAAATTAGTAAAGTAATCATGCATTACTTTTAAAATTTAAAACAATACATCTGAGTTAATTTTTTAATTAAGAGGTTACCAGATAATGGAAGGAACCTTTTTTCTGCCGGGAACCGAATTGGTAAGGTTTTCTCGACTCCCCCGACATCCCAGGCCGGCCTTTTTGGCGAGACAGTCGAGAGTTTCACCCAGCAGTTCTCGGCTACACCAGCGGCCTGCTGCTGTCTCCACCATGCCGCTCTTTGCAGTCCCCCCCCCCACCTGCTCATTGACAACGGCGCCCCCTTGTGGCTTTCACCTCTCTCCCGCACAGCCTCAGGAGAAGCCTCCACTCAGGCCCCAGCATGGAGCTGACCGTGGAAAGGAATAAGAGCAGGGGGCCCTGAGACAGGCGGCCTAGAGATGGAGGGTACAGCTCTTTGGGAGATGGAGATGGTGAACACACCACTCATTCCCCTGGATGAGGGCTGGGTGGAGAATCCTGTGCTGAATTTAGTTATAGTTTTAGGTACCCAAATTATCTGTAAAAGAGTTTCCTTTTACAGATAATTAATTATCTAATCAGTTAGATACTAAAATCGGTTTGCTTTTCTTGCCTATAAGAAAGAATATGGTTATTTCTCAATCAGAGTAACAATGGTGAAAAAAATCAATGTTGTTAACTTTGGAGTGCAGGTGGGCCCAGATACTGCAGGGCACGATTTACTCACACTTCCTTTGGCAAATGATTCCATCCAGCCAAAATAAAAATTTCATTGACTGGGGTCTCATAATACACACCAGTGGTTTTCACCATTTTGTTTGCAACTGATCAGACTGACACTCATTGAAATTAAGCTTTAAAATAAAAGGCAGGCACACATCGACCTGCCTTTCTTTTTTACTGTCTATGCATTATGCAGGATTATTACAAATAAACTGTGCTTAGTTGAATGTAAGGGGATGAAGTGAGTAAATAATGACTCCTATCTTGTCCCTGATTGGTGGAATTGGTGATTACCGTTCTCCCAATGTTACAACCATACCCCGTCCATCTCTATGTCTGGTTTCATTTTAAAACTTGGTTTAACTAGCTGTTTAAAAAGAGGGAACAACTTAATTTAAATGTCTAAATATTTAGACATTAGACATAAACAGAACCAGTTTGTGCAAAACTGTTTTAGAAAAAAAAACAGACTCAAACAATTATCTGTGATTATATCTCACAAAAATATCTAACACAACACTGGGCTGTAACAAAAACTATGGGTTATCTGCTATTAAAAAAAAAAGTGCCCTTTGCTATGTCCCACTCGAGCTAGCCCATCTAAATGAATATAGAAAATTATTAAATCTCTGCGTATTTCAGTGTAGAAAGGAGGATGTATTTATCCGAGATCTTTAAAGAGTAGCATATCTCTGGAATTGTCCTCAAACAGACATGCTCTGAAAAAAAGAGACCCTAACAGTTTCTTGCTCTTTCTCAAACTAAACACCATTAATTTAGACAAAACACTCTCTATATATGGTATAGATTATGGTGAGGTTTGCTGGCTGTTTTCACCGTCCATTATGATGAGTTTATGACAGACATGGATAGAGAAAAGTGAGCAATGGGATAGAGGGAGAAAGAGCAACGACACTGATAGTGCAAA
>JAOTRC010000043.1:19658128-19675536 GCA_027497675.1 Cyprinella lutrensis
GGTATATAATATTCAGTTTACTGTTTAAAAATAATTGTTAATGGAAAGTCCCCATAAAACAGAAACCGGAAATGTTCTTGTGTGTGTTTTGTGATACTAGTTGGCTTAATTGCTGATTTGTAGGACTTCAAAAAAGAAAAGGAGATGGAATGAATATCTGATACATATTGTTATATATCACTGTCATATGCATATGTACATGACTTCATTCAGCACCCACTGGCATTCAAGAGATTGGCTGGTATGAGGCTGCTCACTGCAGAGCCATGGGTAAAGTGTAAAGTCCAAGAGCGTAATTTGGGAGTGATGGGTTGAGCTAGAAGGTCCAAGTTGTGGAGCTGGACGTGAGCACCACTTGCTTTTACATACCTGACTTTCATTTGCACTTATGCTTCCACATTATTTCATCTGTTTCATTTAGTTATGAACACTGTATGGACACACTGATCTGCACAAACACTGATCTGGTCAATAGTCATGCCTTTTAAGTATTAATTAACAGTATTTATTGTGTTATGTATTAATTTAAGTGTTTTAATTAAAATATTTTAGAAATAGCGTCTACTTATTTCTCTATATTTATATTGTTCTCTCTCTCTCTCTCTCGTGCATGCTGGGAGTGAGTGGGCGGAGCATGGCGAGTGTGGATGTGAGTGGTAGCCGACTGTGCTTTTCTAAAAAGAGTGCTTTTCTAAAAAACTTTTTTTTTTTTTTTTAAAGTGGTCTTTGTTTGTGTTTTTTTTTTTTCTTTTTTGAGGTGTTTTGTTTTGTTTTTGTGAGGATAGTCTGCTTCCAGCATTTTGCTGGGACGAATGGTAACTCCAAACACAATGGCTTTTGAAAATTTAACTCGCCGTCATGGAGTGAAGATTGATTCAAATGCTAACGTGGAAGATGTTTGTTTGGCTGTAGGACACGTTGTTGGTGATTAAAACATTGTGTCCGCTTTGTGAATGAATAAGGCGCTTGTGCTTTTTTTTAGCACTATTGAAGGCGAACAAAATAGTGCAAAAAGGTGTCATAACCAAAGGTTCAGTCACGCCGGTGTTTCCTCTGAGTACTCCCAAGAAAATAATGATTTCAAACGGCCCTCCTTTTGTGAAAGATGAGATAATTGTCTGCCAAAACTAGATGAAGAGAGCAATGAAAGTTTTCAACAACCTTTAGAGCAAGAGATTTACACAGCAATGATGAGTATGGTGAATGGGAAATCCCTGGGGATCGATGGGTTAGCATTGAATTCTATAATACTTTCTGGTCCACTTTAAGAAGATCTCTTATTAGTGTTTGATGAAAGCTTAATTAATGGGTTTCTTCCTCTCAGTTGCAGAGGGTAATTATCACTCTGCCAAAAAAAGGTCATCTTCAAAATATAAAAAAATTGGAGGCCTGTTTCTCTCTTGTGCTCAGAGTACAAAATCCTATCCAAAACTCTGGCTACAAGATTAAGTATAGGGAAGGTGAAACGCTCAATCATATCATGTACCAAACAGATCAATTTTTGATAATATAACTCGAGAGATGTTTTATAAGTTTTCAAGTTGTTTGGTATAAATATTGGCCTTGTTTCACTAAACCAAGAGAAGGCATTTGATCGGGTTGAACACCTTTCTGGCTTACCTTGCAAAGCTTTTGGGTTTAATTCAAGTTTTATTGGTATGGTCAGAACAATGTATTGTGAAATTGAGAGTGTGATCAAAATTAATGGTAGTTTGTGTGCCCCCTTTACAGTACAGAGAGGTGTTAGACAAGGTTGTGCCATGTCTGGGCTATTATATGTGCTGGCTACTTTCTATGTTACGAAACAAGTTAAAGGGTCTAACATTGCCACAGTGTAATAATGCTTTTTATTTATCTGCATATGTTGATGGCGTTATTGTTTTTATAAATGATAGTAATGACGTTGAAATGTTACAAGAAGTTGTTAATGATTTTAAAGATATTTCTTCAGCAACTGTAAATTGGGGGAAAAGTAATGCTTTATTGATTGGAAAATGGGAAGGAGGAAATCCCATTCAGGAGGCTTATTATGGCAAAAAGATGGATTAAAATGTCTTGGTGTTTTCTAAGGCAATGAAGTTTTCATGCAGCAGAACTGGGAAGGAATGGCAGATAATGTAACAAAAAATGTCTACTTCCTAAGTTGTCTTTTAAAGGACGCACACTCATTATCAACAATCTCGCGGCTTCTTCCGTCTGGCATAGACTTGCATGCGTTGGTCTCCTACCAAAAATTCAAGCAGAAACTGAACTTTTTTTGGGACAATTTGCATTGGATCCCTCAAAGAGTTTTGTTTCTGGCTAAAGAGGATGGAGGCCAAGGTCTAGTGCATTTGACAAGTAGATGTGCTGCTTATCGTCTTCAGTTTGACCAGAAATGTATGCTAGGATCTGAACGACTGGTATGGAGACCAGTGGCTCAATGCATTCTACGCAGAAAAAGTGGACTCGACCTGGACAATGTTTTGTTTTTAATGGATTCTAAAAAAATTTGATTTTTGAAAAGTTCCTGCTTTCTATCAATGTCCCTATGGTTCCAGTACTGGTTACTGTAAGAGCCCATTGTGTGAGGGCTCTTCCATACACATCTCGATGTATCTGGGTCTTAAACATTTGTTGTACAGAAGTGGATCTCTAGTTTTAACACATTATAAATAATGCAAGTCCTGATTTTATAGATGTAGAAGCAGTTTCAGCCTTTTTAAAGGTAAAATCTGAACAATACATTAAAGGTTTTTTAGATAAACTGCAGAGGGCTTTGAATGTACAAGAAAGAATTTTACTTGATGGGTATAATAAGAAATGTATATTTTCAGACTGCAAAGATGTCTTTCCAGATATAAGTATTGTACCTGATCTTGTTTCATTTAACAATATTAATCCCTGGTTGGAAAAGGAAATTGATTTGCAAATTGATTTTTTGGAAGCAAAAGGGAAAGCATTGTACAGAAGTATTGTGAAAGTGATGAATATAAAATGGTTAAAGAATAGAAGTGATACTGTATGGAGAGACACTTTAGAGATTACTGAAACAACAAATGTAAGTGAGAATTGTCCTTTTTGCAATGAAAGGGATACTGTGCTTCATTGTTTTATGTTTTGTAACAGACTTTCTTTTTTGTTTAACCTTCTAGAGCTTCTTTTTGAATCTTTTGAGGTATGTTTTACAAAGCAGGATTTTATTCTTGGATGTTTTCTAGTTTTAAAACAAAATACAAATGCCAACTGCTTAATTTTATTGTTGGTATAGCAAAATCAGCCATTTATATAACTAGGAGAAATCAAATTGAACAGAAAGGACAATAATTACTTATATCAGCTTTTAAAAAAATTATAAAATCACGACTCGAGTTGAATTTTTATAAAATAATGAGTACACTGAATATTTTTGAAATTGAGTGGTGCAGTGATAATGTGCTATGTTCATTAGCGAGTTTTTGGTGACCTTATAACGACCTTTTTTTTGTGAATGATTTTTTAATAGTCATATTTGTGTAATAAAAGGATAGTGAAAATTAAAAAAAATATCTCTCTCTCTCTCTTTGTAGCCCAGTGTCTGAATGCTCATTAAGGTGAAGAGGCACTTCCTGGGGGACAGAAAGTCAGCAGCAGGTGGCATGAAATAACAGTGAGTTGTCAAGCCATAGTATGATGAGAACACACACACACACACACACACACACACAGCTGCCACCTCTAAGACAGCGTCTGTGTCTGTCGGTCTCTCCTGCTCGCTTATTCTGTCTAGAAGCAGCCACAGATAAAGAGAGAGAGACTCATGTATAATTCATGCTCCTGGAGACTCATTTGCTATGGAGACAGAAAGCCACATGAACTTGAGAGTGAGTGTGTGGAGGGACGAGCACACACGTGTGTGTGTGTGTGTGTGTGTGTGTGTGTGTGTGTGTGTGTGTGTGTGTGTGTGTGTGTGTGATGAACAGCCTTGCAGAGCTGGTGTCAGAGCTCACAGGAGCGTTAGCACATTCTTTAGACACCAACGTTTGCTAATGATTATCACTTAAGTTTTCTGAAAATAATTCCTGCTCTGGTTATATAAATGAATATATAAAACATTATTACAGCAGTTAGTCATTTCTCAGCCTCTAGTGGCATCAAACGGAATTCCAAAAATAGTGAGTGTTTCAAACGTGTTTCCTGAACGGCTTCAAGGCTGCGATTTGTTTTTATAGATATTTTTATGTTTTATTGTAGAAGTTTGAGTTGATAATTTCAGCATACTGTATATTTAAAGGTATAGCGGAGGATCTTTCCTAATTTTAGAGAAGACCCGCCCTCTCGTTTTTTTTTTTTTTTTAAAAATGCACATGACCGAGGACTCAAGACATGATATGCAATGGAGAAGTAGCTTGTTGCATTTGTGTAATAAATACCATGGTGAACACATTGGAATTGAAAATGAACACTCAAGGTTTTAGAATATTTCAGCGTGATACCATTTACCATTTGGTCATAAGGCTACTTTAGACAAATTTAGATGTTTACCGTGTCTACACGGTGCATGACTTGTGCCAGGGCTATAGCATCGCTAATCATAGCTTTCATTAACTTTTACAAGCAGTGATTTTAAATGGATTTCTCCAAATAGCATGACAAACTTTACCTGTCTAGTAGAATCTTCGCGACTGCGGTATCAGTGAGAAGCCCAACCTGTGCTTTTAGTGCACACCAGCGTGTGATATTCACCCAAAATCCCTCTGGTCTTCTTTCTATATTCTGCGGCCTTTCTCTTCTTATCATACACTTCGTATACATTTTTTCTCTTTCGACCCTCAGCCATTTTCAAAGGAATGGCTGAAACCGTAACTCCGACATAATACACCTGAAAGTGAAAACTACATAGGGATGAGCACGTACGATGGCCTTACATAAACATATCACCAGAATGATTGACACTTAGGTGGACCAGTAGTATAGACTACCCACCCGTAAAAAGAAAATCCTCCGCTATACCTTTAAAAGCTGAAAATGAAATGATGGTATGATTATAATATTAATGACATCTAGAGTGAGAATGTTTTAATATATTTTTGTTGATAAATGCATTCATTGGAGGAGCAGATGTGTGGGTGCTGGTGAGGTTTTGTACTTTGCCCCTGTACACAGAAACGTGAAGAACAAGTTTGTAGAGTTTTGTAAAGAGATGCAATTCCAGAAAGCATCAAAAATATTTTAGATTTGTTGTTTTCTGTTCTTACACTGACCTGCAAAAATGCTCAGAGAGTTTCTTCCTCTTATCTTAACATTTTAATACATGAATTACTTGATCCTACTTACAGTTCTGAATTTTACAAATCACTTAAAATCTCAAAGTTCCAAACAAACTGCAGACTGATCATGAATAGAATATTGAGAAGTATTTAATTCCAGTTGAATATGTGAATGAGTTTTTTTTTTTTAATATTATTTCTGAAGTGTCTTTCTTCTGAAAATGTGATATTGGCAAATTTTACTTTGCATTTGAGGATGATAACAAATAAAATAAAATAAAATGATAAATAATAAATAAATAAAATGGCACAAGGGAAATCAGTAGTAGTGGCAAAATAAGAGCTACTAGATTACTAACCTGTGACAAAGGTTTTGCTTTCTTGCTTTCCATTCCTCCGACTATGATCATGTTTGGCATCAACGGACGTGGATATTCGAAAACAAAGTCTTTATGCATTAACCAGAGGGCTGCATGGCTCAAGATCTCCACCATCGATGTTTTTCTCTGCAGTATACGTGAAGCAATCTCATCCGCACGAGCAAACACATGTCTGCAAGCCATGGGCTGCAGGAGAGTCCTTACCAGGTTCACACTTCTTTGCCAAAGATTCATGTGGTCAGTAAAGTGAGTATAAGGTTGTGGAACGTAAGAGGCTGGAACGGGACATTGACTGGCAAGAGCGTTGGCACCACAAGGATTGGATGAATGTATATAAATGGCTGGAACTGCGAGATATTCACCAGCTATAGGTCCGACAGTCTCGAAAGGATCTGTGAGAATAGCATCAAAGTTGTAATCTTGCAGTTTCTTCATCAAAGCTTCGTTGGAGAGCAATCCCTCAACATTCCGGTTTATAAGAGCATCAAGCAGATCCATAGTTTTGAGGAAACTCTGAAACCTGGCCAGATCTGTAGATAAATCTTCACTTGTCAGAGTAGTAACACCTGCATTCACCTGCTCTTGTATCTGGGTCTTGGTGTAGTTCACTGGATATGTCAGAGTAGTGGTGTGCTGTGAAGGACCCATACTCAGACTCGCCTCTGGGATGACGACCACCACCTGGTTTCCTCTGCGGCCAAGCTCTTCCACCAAAGGCTTCATGCCTGTCCAGTGGCTGCCATCTGAAGGAACTACTAATAACTTTCCGGCCTCTGCTGATCCCAGACAGTAAAGACACAAGAGCAACACAGAAGCAGCCATTCTAACAATCAGATACATTATCAGCAAAAACTACAAGCAGACGAGCTTGTAGTATTGGTGAGCTAAGAAGATTGTCTTGTAAGTCTGCAAGAATATGAATTTGCACATCCTGTGGCACAGACTTTTATCCTGAAAGGGGAGTTTCAACAAACAACAATAGGCTGGGCCTGAAAAGTTGAAAATTTCGATTCTTAAAGGGATAGTTCACCCAAAAATGACTCACCCTCAAGTTGTTCCAAATCTCTATGTGTTTATTTGTTCTGCTGAACACAAAGGAGGATATTTGGAAGAATGTTTTAATCAAACAGATCTCAATCCCCATTTAATTCCATAGTAGGAAAAAAATACATAGGCCTACTATGGAAGTCAATAGGGACTGAGATCTGTTTGATTAAAACATTGTTCCAAATATCTTCATTTGTGTACAGCAGAACAAATAAACACATAGAGGTTTGGAACAACTTGAGGATGAGTAATTGATGATAGAATTTTCATTTTTTGGTTGAACTATGCCCTTAGTAGAAGAGTGAGAAAAGTATCCAGATCTCATAAATGAAAAAGCGGAGTTATATTGTAAGCATATCTAGATTGCAATTTGACTAAACATTAAGAAGGCAAGGTTTTTTTTTTTTTTTGAGACAACACTCACTAGAGAGTCATTCACAACATTATCAGGAATATGCTGGTTCTCTCTTTACATTTGAAGCTGATGACAATTTTGAGTCTCCAAATACTTTTTGGTACGACTGTATACATTCTGTAGATTGCTTGAATTTAAACTTTAAGACTCTAACCATAAAGACATCACCACTTTCTTACCTAATTTTCTTCCACAGTCTGCAAAATGATCAATTTTTTTTTCTTGTTATACCTGACCGAAAAACTACTATACACATAGATTTTATATTAAGACACCTTTCGATGTAGACAGAATTTGAGTCCTCTATAGTCAACTCTAGCATATCAACCGAGCACATCAACATTTTTACAAAGTACATCGACCACTTGTAGCTTACTTATTATCTCTATTAGAACGTGCAAGGTCATGGTTGCACTGCAGTGGGGATCTGAACTGCGTGAAATGTTTTGGAATATGGTTATATGACAAAATGCATGTTTCTCTTGGTTCTCTGGTGGCACAGGTATGATGCAAGAAATATATATATATATATATATGTGTGTGTGTGTGTGTGTGTGTGTGTGTGATGAAAGCATCTACAAATTAAAGAAATGTATCACCCCTAAGGGACGCCATAAGTGACGCCTTGGGAAGCATTTGACCATGCTTCAATGTCTGACACTTTAGGCGCTCTTTAGCGTCAGTTAGATGAAGACGTGGGATCGCGTCATATAACTGACGCTAAAGGGAGCCTAAAGCGTCAAATATTGAAGCATGGTCAAAGGTGACGCCTTGGGGTGAGAATGCGTTGCACATTGAAGCATAGTCAAAAGGTGACGCCTTGGGGTGAGAATGCGTTGAAGCCAACTTACACAGTCATGACTCATGACACTGAGAAAATAGGGACTGGAGGCTTTAAAGTTAGATGGGAAAATTACATGTCCACTTTGATTGCTAAAAGTGCAATCCAGTTCAGAATAAACATTTGATATTTCATTTAATTTAGTTTTTGCTACATATTTTGACTAATAAATACCATAATATCCATGATTTAAAGAAATCATCATTATATGTATTTAGCTACTATCAAAAGAATAGCTGATTTCTAAAAGAGCAGGCTGCAAAATAGCACTCTAAATAGTTTATGTTTTTACATACACGGTGGCGCTATCAAAACATTTATCAATATGAACTGCATCGGGCATGCCATAGCAATGGGCGTGCCATAAGGTTGGAAAGGAATGGGGCGTGCCATGAGGAATGGGGCGTACCATAAGGTCTTTACAATTGGACGTGAAAGCTTCCTGATCCGCATAAAAGGGAGCCATAAACGTAATCACTACTGACCTACAAATAATTATACAAGACCAAATACACTTATTTCACTGTAAAAATAGCAATAATGATGTTGAGAATGCATTCAAAAGTACGTTACTTTTGAATACCTTCTGTATGGTGTGGGTGACATGATGTCATCACCACCACCACGACATGTTCAGTGCCTCCAAAATGGCCGGCTTTCGGATTGATGATGCGTCGTGAATACCCTCTATGGGCTACTAAAAGAGTGTAAAAAAATAAAATAAAAAATTAGGTGAGAGCTGCAAAGAGGTATATCTACCAACTTCATCAGTCTTCGGGGTGTGGCTTCTTTGTGCCTCACTAGGCATGAAACAACAAAGATACAGCCACGTAGGCTATAGATGAACTTTAAAACAATGAGCATTTTTCAGAAGCCCTTTTTGTAAGTATTTTTCAACCCGGCCGCCAGTCATTTTTGTGGTTACTCAAATGAGTCACAATTGAAGTAAATTTAGAAGATTTTAAGGGCATTCTGTTTAATTGTATATTTTATTATTTTAATTTGATTAAAGCACTTACACTAGTATATTTGAGTAGTAAAAGCCTATATAAAATAAAGTGGGGTTTTGGTGTTCATGACATGTCAACAAAGTTGTAGGCTACAATTACTATTTGACCTAATAACAGAAAAGTGGAGTGATTTGTTCACGTTAACATAATGTTTGTGTCTTGTGGCTAAGGCTATATTTTAAAATTTATATAAGGTTATATTTTGTTTCCCTTCCATTTTAAAAGCTTGCAGACTGTAACTAAACCCCTTCCAGGCAGAGGGTGAACATGAGCTGAAAAGACTAGCTACCCCAGTCATGACTAAGCAAACCTCCTAAAACCTCTCACCCTTTTCTGTTTGCACGCATTTATCTGTGACCTGCCTAACAAGTCTTTCAAAGCACATCAACCACATGTAGTTTACATACTAGGCCTATATCTTTAAGCATGGTCATGTTTGCACTGCAGTATTCTAAATATTTTCAATCAACATGAAAATGTGTAAAGCTGCACAGTACAATTTATTGTAAAATCATGGTGGAGCAGAACCACAAACAATACCATTACTGTGGCTTATGCAGACATTTTTTTTTTAATATTTATAACATGGCATTTTTTTTTTACAAAAGTGTGCCATAAGCGTGTTCTGTTTATACTTTTGAAAACTAACCTAAGGTTATATCCATGGTTGATCCCATATCCTTTGAAACATTTTAATTTCACTCCATTTAATTTTTGGTTTGGATAGACCAGAATGCAAATAGGCCTAGTTCAATTTGACATTCAAAATACATGATATACTTATATATTGAGAATCAGTAGCCTCTAAAAAAATGAACTAATTGAAAGGACGGTTGAAAATTTCTACTTGGAAATGATAAAATATTACAGTACCATAACTACATTATTTTGAAGCAGTTTGCGCACATGATGGCGCAATAGGACTGTACAAACTAGATCGTGTTAACTGCATTACTCCAGTAGGCTACTCCAGACGCACTCATTGCACTTTAACAATTTTTGCAATGTTAACTAGCATTTTAATCTAATGTGTGGGTGTAGTTTATGTTGTTATTGCACAATATTTCACATTGCGTAAAACGCATTAGGCTATAACTCTTACTAACCCCTCTCTCGCTATTCTCTAATGCTATTACTGTGGCTTATGCAGCCTTTCAGTATAATAAATAAATAATAACAATATTAAACTAGACTACACGCGTACAATAATTAGCCTAGCCAACTTTGTGGATGGGTTTCTCTAGTCCTGACTCTGAGCAGGGCACAACTTTTAAAACACACCTGCATTATAAGCGAATAACTTATTAATACTGACGGTATGTTATGTCTTTACGAAACCCTTACCATAAAGACAAGAAAAAAACAGACTGGTGTCTACAATGGGTTAATCTACAGTTGACGTCTCTCGGTTGAGAGTCCCTCACAGGCGCTAAATCTGAAGAGCACTTCAAAGAGGGGTTCACATCACTACACACATACACGTTCACAAATCAAACTACAGACGAACCAACAAAGATATTGAGCTTTTGGTTAAAGATCGACTCTACTTTAGAGCTGTATAAAACTTTAATCAGAACAAACTGCCATAAACAAGAAGACACACGGCGGACAGCGCGAGCGAACACTCGCATCAATCACGCAAAATGCTGCGAGGCTTCACACCGTCTCACTGATCGGACTCGGTGCATTTCTAAGTCATAGCTGCGTTCCGTCGCCACTCGGACACTACTTTTCAAAACAGACCTATCTAAAACTAGCCTTTCCTGTCCCGAGCACATTTATCAGTATCACTGAAGCCTGTGGGACCTTCTCCAGCTGTGCCATCATATACCCCGCTGGTTACCGTCACTTTTCAACATGATCAACACCTTTTGCCAAGGGTAAGCAAACAGTTTGCTTTATGGAATGATGCCATTCAAGACTTCAGACAGTAATCTTCTGATAAACGCATTCATTTTCGTGTCATTTTTTTTAAATTCAGGTAGTTGAGAGCAATGGCACTTTCTTGTAAACCCTGTGAATTGGATATTTGCTTCTCCCACCCCAAGTAAGAGTCAACGACAATTATCTGTAGTCAAGATGCAGATTGTTTCGGCTGTTTTGTTCCTGCTCTGTTTTCACAAGGTGAGTACCATTCTCTCAATTTTCACACAGGCTATGAAAACTGTATGCAATTATGTGCAAAGTTTAAGCAAATGTACTGTAGAACATACTTAGCCTATATAATTTTCAGTTAGCCTATATAGAGTATTTCAGTTAAACTAGTTAATTTAAATAAAATAATAGCCTACAGTATCTGCGTAAATCTGGTGGACGATTAGATCATTATCCCCAATCTTTTTAATCTCTTTTAATTATATATGCCTTTCTTGGTAGAAAGTAGAAATACACATTTACCAACTTTTTATTTCTCTCACGCATACTGTTGCATTAAAATTTAGATATTGGAATCAAATGCAGCATACTTTTTTTTTCAGCTGATGCGATAAATCTTAATTTGATTTAACTATGCAATGAAGTCAATACAATGCTGAAAATAAATGTTAACTACACAAAGCAAGGATTTTATTATATTTATTTTATTTATCATACTTAATATTGCGTGTAGCTGATGGACCATCTTTTTGTCAACGGAGTGTAACTTAGCACGTTTGCACAGTATTTTTGAGAAAAAGCAAGGATGTGTTATTATGTAGCCTATTATTCATTCTTCAATTTTTGGTCTTGTTTTTATATAAATAAGATTGTGATGAGAAGGGTATAATCACGCACTTTTGGAGAAAAATAATTAATCATTTTATTGCATAAAACTCTGACTGGTAATATGGTAGATGGTTTCTAAAATACTTCTAAACTGCATACAAACATCCTCTCTGCATTCCAACCTTGCACATAATAATTTTTCAAATTTGGCTGTTCATTGCATTCGGCTGTACCTATGGGAATGGCTTCTGTCTTTGAGTACATCCACTTCTGTACAATCCTCCAAAGGCAGCATCCCAATGGATTAGAGTCCCTAAAGTCTCTCTCTCTCTCTCTCTCTCTCTCTCTCTCTCTCTCTCTCTCTCTCTGACTACACACACACACACACACACACACACAGTGATTCAAATACTGGAAAAGTAGCCCAGCATCTGTGCAGCTCCCTGGGGATAGATAAGAGGGTCAGAGCCTACACACTAGTAACTATTCATTCCATGACATCTGCTGTAGTCAACCTCTGAGAGCAGGACAGAGAACAATATGATCAGCACTAAATCCACTTGAGCACAACGGCACGACTCTATTGTTTAGACACATTTGCTTTCATCCCTCATCTTTGTATAATGATTGTTCTCTGCATGGCTGAAGTTCAGCGCAGTTGGCCTTTGCTGCCAGAGCACCGCTCTCTTCCACACCCACTTCTGCTGCTCGCCGTTGTGCTTTGCTCTTGTTCATAGATAAGATGCGTAACAGCCATCAATCTCTGCTCAAGATTTTCCCGAGCATTGCTTTGCTGATTGAAAGAAGAGATGACGAGTAATTTAGGAAGGTGGTGTGTGATGTCCATACAACTAACTCCAACAGCACAGATGTTTGTTCACTCGAACGCTTATATGACGTTGGTCTGTAAGAATACCACAGAAATGTCTGTCAGTTTAATGTCCTCACAGTTATTTCAATATGAAACTCTGCCTCAGCCGAAATCTGAACTCAGGGGGCGCGTTTGAATACACAGGCTTCAATGGTTTATGGAGAGCAAATTTAAAGCTGGAATAATGATTCGCATTGAATTCCCTATCGCGAGGTCGTCCAGCTCTCCCGCTGTCTTTGTGCGCAATTAGCTTTGATTTCATTATTTATTTACTGGAGGAAAACTAGCGGTGGAGAATTTACAAAAAATTTACAGTGCTCGGATTAGGAGCCACGCTTTAATCTTATGCCTCTGATAATGCCGCATGGCCTGATTGATTAGTTTTTCAGGAAGCTTATGTCAGAAAAACTAATCCGTCTTTGGATTGTGCCAGACGTGTAAGGTTCTCCTCTCTGGTGCTGTATCATGGAGGCGAATTACAGAGCTGCTGGGCTGTGATAAGGCCCTCGTCTCTTTCACACACCCGTCCCCCTGGACAATAAAAACGCTGTTTATATTCTTCAGAACCTGCTGCAGCCCGAGTCTTCACATCAAGCCCTCGCTGGATTTGCCATGTGAGGGGGGGAACTTACATCGGGCTCTCAAAATTGGGCTGAGGACACCAAATGAGAGGGGGAAAAAAGCATAACCAGAATGGAGTTGTGAAACGTGTTTGTAGGTCCAGTAACCCATAAAATCCTGGCGAGAGAGATTACATGAGGGTTTCAGTGAGTGTGTCTGTAAATATGAGCGTTTCACTTTAGATTGGCATTATCAGTGCTGGGCTTATACACCTGTGATGTGTATCTGTGTCTATATTGGGGTCATTGTTGCTTTCCAGAAGCCTGGCCTCAGTAATCCCTCATAAACAATGTTGTCTGTGACATTTACCGTTCTAAGCAGGGATGTTGGGTGGGGTACACTTTCTCGTGTTTGCTAATTTCGTGCGGAAAAACACAGGAATCAGTATCACACCTAAGAGCAGGTGCCATTTACATGTTGCCATCGTTTTTAGTTTGCTGATGGTTTTCAAGTTATCTACTGAATGAATAATGACAGATTTTAATTGATAGATTTTCTTGACAGAACATATATAGAAACTTGATGATCAAACTCAGTGATTTAGGATGACTGTTTCTCAGTGATCATAACTATAATACCATTATTATTTTTATTGATAGAAAGACTGCAGGAATTAGCCTGCACTGCAATTGTTGGCTTTGGAAATTTGTTTTAGTATTCTTCACATTAAAAATTGAATGTCATAAATTGGTATTAATTTATTACTATAGAAATCTAAAAATGAAAGTTGTTGTTTTGGCTCATTGGTCACTTGAACTGCAGATAGTTACTCTAAAAGGTTTACACGTGCAATCTTAAATGTGTGTCTCACACATTAGACAGTTTATGTTAATGTCATTTGTCAAAGTTCTGACTTTTATTGTTGCCATGAAAGTAATGCCAGGGTCATCCATTACTTGAGATATAAAATCAATGCTTTTCCACTTATGGGCTGGAAACTGTGATTTCGGAGTGTTCCAGAGCTGAAGGACAGCCCTGTATATTCCAGGCTTTATATCATGATAGATGTGTTGTGTAGATTCTCTGTCCTTCCAAAGCTGTATTATGACTTTCTTTCTTCTGCCGAATGCAAAAGACGTTTAATAACGCTCAATCAATCAATAAATAAATAAATAAATTAAATTAAAAAAAGAAAAGAAACAAAACACTAAGACATTTTTCAATTTTTTTTGAAAGAAATCATACAGGTTTGGAAGAACATGAGAGCGATTAAATTATGACAAATTTAAAATTTTCGTTTTGGGTGAACTATCTCTTTAAGTCTGCAGATTTACTAAATTTTGTTAAAAGATAAAATAGTTTTTCTCATTTCATTGAATCTCTATCTGAGCTTTCAGCTATTTCATATCTCCGTCATATTTTCTTTACCTTTATTTTTTTAATTCATCCTGTTGTCTCTCGTTTTTATCACTCTGATGTGAGGATTTCAGCCCTGCTTGTATGAAATATCATAACTAAGAAACCAAAAAAGGCTTCTTCTTTTGCTGCTTCATTATATTCAAAAGAGACTGGTATGTCTGAAAACAGGTAGGATTCATCCTAATCAAAGAACAGAGATAACTGTACTGTCAGTTGTAATGCTGCGCTGAAAGGAAGGGCTGCTGCATATGATTCTCACTATTTATATTTGCATGTTCTTCATCCAAAGCAAAGAGGGAAATTAAGATGGAACATCAGAAGTGCTTCCAATGAGAAAGCTTGAAGTGCCGCGAACATTTTCATGCACGTTTTTTTCCCTATACTTTCTCGCCAGTCCAGTGTTGTCTTTGCATGTGAAACTTGTGATCATAGCTGTTATTCTTGCTGAGGAAATGTCAAACACATTTGTGGGAACAAAGATCAGACAGATGGGTATAATGGGATTGTAGAGGTGTTGATGGGATGATAGTTAGTACACCAGCAGAGTGTGGAACAAAGAACCGACATGTATTAAAGGGGAAAGAAAGAATAAGAATCACTTCTCACCTAACAGACCTGATCTTATCAACAGATTATGATGTACGGTAAATTGCAATACAATAGCACATTGTCTGGCTCCATTTATGTTGGTCCTTAATGGTTTTTCACTTCTTTTTTTTAGCAGCTTGATCCCACAGTTTTTGACATATTTAGGGTGTTAACACATGCAAATAATTAACCATGTTTAAAGCTGTTAACACATTGATTCAATTTGACATTATAACTGTTTCATTTTGTTAACGCGCTAAGAACTAGGAACTGTATGCACTCCAAAATCGTATTTTGCCTATAGATAGAAATACGTTTTTTATTGGAAATAAGGAGCGTGGGAAGCCGCAATGGCAGCCACGTACACCTGAAGTAAATAATTGAAGTAATAATTTCCTGTGAAATTATTATTAAAACAGGAAATTATTACTCATCCATCAGTAATACAACCAGAAAGAAAATCAACTCATCTGGTTTTGAATGTATATAGATATCGTTGATCTCAAGAGCCAAGTGGTGATAGATATATGTTAAAAGTAAAGGGCCCAGAACTGACCCCTGGGGAACACCAGTGATAACAGAGCTAATCTCAGACCTATGGTCACCCTTTGAGATGAATTGGGAACGGTCAGCAAAGTAGGATCGAAATCACTTCAAAACTGTCCCAGACACTCTCTCAAGACAAGTGAGCATTAGACTGTGATCAACAGTGTCAAAAGCAGCTCTTAAATCTAAAAGAATTAGACTAGATGTTACACCAGAATCAGAAGCCATCAACAGATTATTGGTGACTTTAACCAGAGCCAGCTAACTGCCCGGTTGGCTTCAGTGCTGGAGTTCTTCCAAGATCCCATATTGGCTCGTCTTACTCCATACACACTCAAGGTGTACGTGGCTGCCACGCTCCTCTGGGTGATGGGCTTTTGGGAGACATCAGCTGGTTGTATGTTTCCTTTTCGGGGTTCGGAGGATGAGACCTGCGGCTCGTACCAGAGTTCCGACATGGGACCTGGCAGTGGTTCTCGAAGGGCTGGTCGAGGCCCCCTTTGAACCTCTGGAGTCGGCTGAGGCTTGGAACCTTCCCTCAAGGTAGCTTGTTTATTAGCCATTACTTCTCTAAGGAGAGTAGGAGACCTTCAGACACTCTTTATATCTTATATATAAAGATTATATGAAGTTTTTATATGAAGTTTGCTCCAGGCAACATTAAGGCTGTCTTGCATCCCAGGCCAGGCTATGTGCTAAAAAAAAAAAATCTAATGTGGCATGGCCTAAGGTTCTACAGGCTTTCATCCTCCAAGACTTAATTTGCTCTGCCCTGTACGAGCTCTCAAGATATATGTCCATAGGTCTTCTTCATGGTAGAAGTCAGAGATCAGTTGCTGTTGTGCTTTGGGTCGCCCAAGAAGGGGCTTCCTGACAGGAAGTTCCTGTATCCAAACAGACCATAAGTAACTAGCTCATTCAGGCTATCTCTATCAGGTGCTCAGCTTGCCTTCATATTTGGCTGTGAGGACTCATTCAACCAGCATGGCGTCCTCTAGAGCCCTCCTTTCAGGGGCCCCAATCCAAGAAGTGTGCATTGCAGCAGGATTGGCTACCCCTAATTCTTTTTTTCAGATTCTATACCCTGGAAATTTCTTCTACGCTAGACACTCTAGTGCTCTCGTCCTAAGTGTGCCTGTGCACAGCTTCACACTGGGACAGGCAGGGTTCGTTGTGGCATAGTGGGTACTCGTAGTCGACGCAGTTCGAGTTCCCTCGAGAGGGAACGTCTCGAGTTACGACTGTAACCCTTGTTCCCTGAGAAGGAAACGAAACACTGCGTCCCTCCACCACACCTTCCCCTGCCTGGGAGCGACTTGCTTCATCGCAGATGCTAACTATGTTCTGTACCGTCGTCCCTTTGTAGGTTCCACGTATGCTATTACCTCATGACGCAGAACCAATCAGGATTGGAATAGTTTCATTCATACTTCAACTCTAAGGGCATTCCCCAAGTGTCGTAGTCAACGCAATGTCTCGTTCCCTTGTCAGGATACAAGGGTTATGATGCACATATATGATGCATAATCACAAAGTTACTCCCTTACCATATTGCCCAGCAGAGAAAGTGAAAATACTGAAATACTACTGGCACATCTGTGGGTTTTCTTATTATTATTTAATTTATTTGATCTAAATCCTGTGTGTAAAGACCATTTCAAAAGATGTAAACAACACTGGTCCAGAAGCACTTCCTGTTTCAGTTTGCAACTGTTTTCTTTGTTTCACATGTAAAGAAAACATTTTAAAGATGTTTGTTTAACTTTTTGATTCAGTTTTAAATGTTCTGTTGGTTGTAT
>JAOTRC010000043.1:19680410-19693049 GCA_027497675.1 Cyprinella lutrensis
TCTCTCTCTCTCTCTCTCTCTCTCTCTCTCTCTCTCTCTCTCTCTCTCTCTCTCTCTCTCTCTCTCTCTCTGTCTGTTTTTACGTGGAGGTATTGTCTTAATTAAGTTTTCTAAACAAAGATAGATGAACAAACCCCCCAATCCATGGGAGACACATTGATTTCACATTATAAAGGGAACTTTCAAATTACTGGGCTATTACTGGCTGTTTGCATCATTTATAATGTTGTGCATGATGTTTTCTATAGCCATTACACTCTTTGACAACAACATTTTACACCCATCTAAAAGTTTACACAGTCTGTCAGAAATGAATTTGAACCATATTTGATAAAGCACAGCCTCTAAAATACTAATATGCTCTGGACCATTTTGGATGGAAATGTCTTCATGAACATAGTCCTTTGCTGACTGAGTTCTCATATGCTGCTGTTAAGCTTACAGCAAGATTAGTAATTATAGAGAAAATACAGGGTTGCTCGTCTGTGCGATTTCAAACAGCCCTACTTTCACATCTGCTTCAGCAAATGATCCTCTCAGCCGTGCCTCAGGATGGCAGCCTGCGCTAATTACCAGCAAAACTGGTTTGGCTTATTTCTACAAATTATTAAGACTTTATCTTAAGTGGACCAGAACTCAATCCTGGAGCAAAAAGGTTATTTGGCACATAGGATCAGAACTGCAGTGTATTGCAGAAATAATTTTGTGTTTACACTTTCAATGTGAATGTTGTTTTTTTTTTTTGAAACACTAAGAGTTACACATATATTACCAAGACAAGCATCACATCAGTTTCCCTATACGCTCAGACTACTTCAATATTTGAATGCTAAATACGGTATACTGCTTTCATCTTTCCAACATCTTTCCATTTTATTTAAATTAACTTTAATATTTTCTTCATCATTTTTGATCCTCAATGCTTCAAGGCATTGTAGTTCTAACCCAGATTAAAGCCGTTACGCAGTCTCCAAAGTACACGGTCTTGTATTTTTGACAGAATTTTTGCTTAAAATCTAAGTCTGTTATGATGCAATTCACTTCATAGCTGGTTGGTTTTGTTCATGGCTTATAACTCTTAAACAACGACTTTCTTTAAAAATTCCTATGGGAAAAGGGAATGTGAAGAACAATTCAACCAAGGCAGCTGAAAAAGTGGACAGGTTTTGTTGCACTGTACTGTTTCATAATGAAGATTATAACGTTAATATTACATATTACATATACTATGATGTATTCTCATGTTTGTGTTTTTTTGCAGTGTTGTTGCAGAAGAGTCCATATTCCAGAGGTGGGGCTTGTGGACTGGGGGGAAAATGAGATGAACCCTTCCCCCAAAAGCGCCAGTCCCCGGGTTCTCAACCCCCTGCGCCTTTTCGCCCGGGGATCCCCTGGGTTCAAGAGCAACAGGAGGGAGATTACATATTTGGAAAACATTGAGGACTCCTGGGACTGGTTATCTAACCAGACAGATGTCAGAGAGTCGCAGAGCAGGACTAAACGCAGACCCATCGTGAAAACAGGGAAGTTTAAAAAAATGTTCGGCTGGGGTGACTTCAACTCCAACATCAAGACTGTGAAACTAAATCTCCTAATTACAGGCAAGATAGTGGACCACGGCAACGGCACTTTTAGCGTATACTTCCGTCATAATTCAACGGGCCTGGGGAACGTCTCCGTAAGCCTGGTGCCACCTTCCAAGGTGGTGGAGTTTGAGATCGCCCAGCAGTCCACACTGGAGACGAAAGACTCGAAATCTTTCAACTGTCGTATTGAGTACCAGAAAACGGACCGCAGCAAAAAGACTTCGCACTGCAGCTATGACCCATCCAACGTGTGTTACCAAGAGTCCACCCAGAGCCACGTGTCCTGGCTCTGCTCGAAGCCCTTCAAAGTCATATGCATCTACATCGCCTTTTACAGCACTGACTATAAACTGGTGCAGAAAATCTGCCCGGATTACAACTACCACAGTGACACGCCGTATGCTTCCACAGGTTAAGGTCCAGTCCATCCTCCACAGTGGGAAGGGTCGACCTCATTTTCACCATGTGTTTCATCTGATTTAGAAGCAATTAAAATAAATCCAGATGTTTCGCATTAGGCTACATTACAGGCATGTGCTTCAACCTCTGCCTTTGCCTTTTGCCTCACACGACGTGTGATGGCAAAATAACCAATCAACGTTTTTTGGGGGGTTTTTTTGGCTTTAAACGTCTCCCATCCCATCCCATCTTGAGTTTTGTTGTTCGGGATAGTTCTGTTGGGAATCTTTTCCAAAAACATCTTTCGCTATTTGTCAAGCTAATATATCACAGACCTACAGAGGATAGAATATCAGTGAAACAGCTTTTTATTGTGAGGTTTGTGTGTGTGCGTGTGTGTTTTGAGCTATTTGTTGGCACTAAATTGTGGAAATCATTTATGCAGTTGTCGAGGTAAATGCGAACGAGTTAAATCATTCGGCAAAGACATCACATACAAATTACTCCTAGTCATTTTGCATTTCACAAAAGATCTATGTGTGAATTGAGATTTGTGTACAATTTCAAAGAGTAATTTGCGATGTCTCACGAGAGAACAATTCATCGGACAGGTGGATTTAGTGAATCTGGCAGCCGGTTAACAACCCTTTGTCATGGTCTCGCCACAGAGATCCACATTTCCAGGCTTTAATTAACATTAATTATAGTGGGAAATTTCACTTACAAACCATGACAGAGGGGACCGGAGCCAAAAACTGAAATTTAGCATGTCAATCATGTCTCAAACCTCTATTCATGCCAGTGACTTTGGACTGGAATCACACTTTTTCACGTCCTCCATTCCTCGAAAAGTAAAGATGTGTTGGGAGTAAATACAGACGTTTATGCAAACGCATATGTGAGTCTGCCTTGTAATGTCTATTATCATTTAAAACAGTAGCCGGAGATCCCTTTTTTGTTTGCACATTATGTCAGTGTGTCACAATGAACCAGTTGAAATGCCATAGTCTGATAATCAGAACTGGAATTCTCAGGTTCCATATGTGTTTTTGTGTGTGTGCCAAACAGATTGTGGCCATTTATTTCATTTTTCTCATGTTAGGACGACTGATCTGGATCACAGTTCGGCTCGAAGTGAAGAATCAGATGGATTATTAATTGTACTGATACTCTAATTGTCTTGCCACACCACATGGACATTTGCATTAAGAAGATGTCGATAAAAAGATAGCTGTTTATAATTGTATTTAGTTTATAAGATTCAAATAGCTTTATAATCCTGTGTGCAATTTTGTGAATAGTGTATAAATGTGACTAAACTGTGTGTATTTTGCCTTTTAATGATGAATTAGTTTCTTTATTCTCTCACTACAGCATAAACCATTTTCCTACTTTTGGTGTTTGACAGTTATATATCAAGTAGACGTAGATTTTAGTCATCTGGCTTATCACCGCTTTAGTTTCACAACTGCAAATTGTATGCTTTATGTTTGTCCTCAATATCTGTAATAAAAAAAAAAACGCTCAAGGAAGAGCTTTATTTTAGCCCTCTATGGTAGGCATTTACACTAAAAATGTGGTGTAGGATTTACTTTGAAACAAATTTCACTCATAAAATGCTAGTAGGTTTCACAGATATTACAAAGAAACTGCAAATAGCACGTTCAATTAAACGTAAATGTTGAAGTAGGACAAAAATAGTAATTTCTTGTAAAACATACCACAATTTTTTAGTACAACTTTTTGATTTCATTTATCACTATTTCACTAAAAAGAGCAAATTCATTCTCATTCAATAAAGCTATTTATAGAGCACTTCAATGAAAAAAAAATCAAATGTCAAGTGGCTTAAAACCAGCTTATATTGGTTTCTTTTTTCAAATGTCCTTTTATTTCCAACATTGTAGCAGTTCTTTTTTTTTCCACTAAAGGATAATGATGCTGCCATATAGCAACATTGTACCATAGAGGGTTAATTTATTCCTTTTTTTTATTCAATATGACTGTCACAAAGACAACCATGAAGCATATCCAGACAGTATATGTGAGATTTAGTAAAACATATGCTCCTTAATTTTTATGACCACATAAATCAATGGTTCTTCAATCAGTGAAAATTTGTGCAAAACCACATTACCTCTGGATAAAAAAAACCTTACATCCTGTGATATGTGCTTCATTTCTTCAAGCTCCAATACATGATCATATTCAATAAAACGCTTTCTGATGTATAGACTTGTGTTACGTTAGTTTATGCACATGCAAACGATGGACTCTTCCACAAGTGTTAACCTTTTGTTTCTTTCAGAATGGATTGTCATGTTTTTGGCTTTGAACATAGACGGCCTCCTACCGCTCGATTCACGCACAAGAAAAGAAAAGAACAAAAGACAAAACTGAATTGTACTATGATGGAAAAAGAACTGTATGAATCCGCAACGTCTCATTAGCTCAGTGGTGCACTTAAAAATTGTCTTCCAGACAGACAGGAGTGGGAGAGAGGGTTTCTAATAGTGGTATGTTATCACAGTTCCCTAGGAGCCGCGGAAAACGGTCGGCATGAAGCGGCATGTTGGCAAGGGAAAAAGATGTGTGTTTGATAGCTCAGATTACGGACTGCATGCTGTTCGCTTTAATTAGCCCTGATTTCCCCATCATGGAGGATGCGAGAACAATACGGTGAGACTTCTGCAAAGATTACAATGGTCATGGCACCACAACTTGTGCTGCAGTTACAGCACAACACTGCAATGTTTAATCAATCACTAAATGACTATTATATTTAGCAAAATGCAATCTGAAATTCAGCTGTATGTCCGGTTGTTTTTATTGCTCTTTTTGACCATTCCATCATGGCTTTTGAAATGTGTTATTCACAAATAGCCAAACCAAAATGTCAAAACATTAGTCATTTTGCAGATGGCATTTCACTTCCTGCGAAACTTAATAACTCTAACAAGCTACTCAGGATGAGATCATGAAATACACAGTTCTTTTTGAAGAAAATCGAATTCCCTGTACAAGGACTGAATTAAACACCAAGTAGTACATAATAAGAAAATCAGACTGCTAATTGATAGGAAACTGCTACTGCCAATCTAGAATTTACTTATAAACATAACATCAAATAAAATGTTCTAAAGTTTGGGCTCAGTAAGATTTAAATAAGAAGTGTAATATTTCACTAGATATTTATTTTCAATCTAACAAATGCAGCCTTGGTGAGCATAAGAAACTTGTCTTGAATGGACGCAGAAAATATCATAATACACTGAATGCTGAAAAAACTTTTTTTTTAATGAGTTAATGCAGGCAATCTCTCATACAATATTTTAATTTCTTTTTTTTAAAAGATGGAACAAATTCCAGAATCTTCACAAAACATGTCCTTTAACAGAACAAGTCAGTGTAGCATGACACAATGTACAGACTGCTCACTGTCAGTTTGACTAACACCAAAGCTCAAAACAAAACCGTGATAGATCGATGACAATCGATCTATCTGTATTTCCCACTCACACATTCATCAATCCATCCACATGACATACATAGCAATGTCACACTCTGATGCTCAGCATCGAAATATTTCCTGATCACAGAGGACAGCGTGTTCGGAGATGGATTGTCTTGACTAGTTCAATCAGGTTACACAAATGAGATTATGGGCGAGAACTTCACACTACTTGTCTGTGTTTGGTAGACCAATTCAATGGAAGCAACACTATTGAGTAGTCGTTTGTAAAATTCCGACTAGATGACAATGTTTTCACAGGTTAAGGGGCAGGACAAACAATTCATTTTGGTACACATCAAAATACAATTTTCTGAAATGCATATCATTTTCTGACAAAATGGAACAGTACTAGTATTCTCTCCTCCCCACGTGGTTAAACTGTGTCTTTACATAGAAATCGTGCCATCAATATGGGGCATATCTATCTTTTCAAAAAGTATAAAGAAATGACCTTGCACTCATCGTGTTAACGTTTATTTAATGTCTAGTCGCACAACTAAACATTAGGAATATATACTATTTCATGTGGATCAAACTCCTGACACATTCCTAGAGAGCTCCATATCAAAACAGCGAGACTTTGGGAACTAGTGCAACAGGGAAGAGGCCTGGTCTCATGGGACAAGGCAGGCACAGAGTAGAACTGAGAGAATTCAAATACTCCACACAAGAGTCATGGCAGATAGTTTAAGGCTGTTTGAAGTGACAGATTTGCAAAATAAAGCTCAGATGCCGGTCCCGTTGCTCGAGAAGGGTGCGAACAGCTTTCGCTGTCGTTCAGAAGCCAGCCTGTCCCAGTCACGTGCCGTTGGGTCAGATGACAATGGGATTGAGACGAAACTCTGCAGTGTTCTGGCTTTTGCCCCAGGACGCGCCCAAGAGAGCAACCGAAATGTCGTCACGACTGTTTTAGGCGCTTCCTGGGCAAGCCGAAGTGGGGGCACTGTGCTGACGCAAGCGCACGGAAAGCCTCCGCCACTAAGTGAGGATGAGACTGGATCATTGACTTCCAGCCTGCGGTCTCCATTATGTCCGTGGCATGACTGTCAGGAGAGGGTGAAGACATTTGAGTATTAGCACAAGACATTAAAAATCGAGAGGCTCAATTCAATGGTGCGTACGGGAGATTCGAGCAACTCTATTTATACAAAAGGCCATTTCCCTCCGAATGAGCATGCACTAATGCAGGAGTTATTGCCATTCTGAAGAGTACGATCAGCAGGGCGTCGGGGATCTATAATAGAGACTTTGTGATACAGTACGTTTATAATGCAGAAATGTTCCCTTCATTGATGTTTCAGACAGTCAGAGTCTATTAATAACCAGTATCAGGAGATGTGTGGCGGGCTGTGGATACCAACCAAGCAGCTCGGGCTGCCCAGAAACTAAAACAATGCATTCTAATGCATCTAAGAGTGCAGATAAGAGCTTGGTATTAATCTTGTGTCACACATATCAGCTAATTACATACTTGCTATTCCAGTTTTTCCCATCTTTACAGCCCAGCTGTCGGAGGACACTGCACCTATGGATAAGATAGAAGAAAAACGCTCTCATTCTCAAGCTGGTAAACAGCCATGGCAGCAGGAATTTATCAAGCAGAGTTTCTTTGGCAGCGCTTGCCTGTTGATAAAATCTATGGCCTGTGCTTTGAGCTGCTCGGCGCTGTGCAAGTCGGCCAGGATGAGGGTGTCTGCCACGTTTTCAACCGAGAGGCTGTTGCAAAGGGCTTCCTCACACATGACCTTTAAGCGCTCCAGAGCGTACTGAGAGAATGACACACATGACTTAGAACAAAACTCAAGGTTTTTGATGCCATTTTAAGCATTAGCTCACCCCAAAAAAATGGCATCATTTATTCACCCTCATGTTGTTCCAAACCTGTATGACTCTCTTCTATCTATGAAACACAAAAATAATTCAGTTTTGTAACCATGTACTAGTAAATATGTTGAAGCTGCAAAAAGAAAAAAAGCACCACAACGAAACAGTCCATATGACTAGATTGTGACTAGGTAAATCACTTCGCTTTAGTGATCAGAAGAACATTTCTTCCCACAAAAGAAAGGCATATGGGTTTGAAACAACTTAAGGTTGAGTACATGATAGGTTTCACTTCTGGTTGAACTAATCTTTTATTTTTTTTAATCTTCTGCCAGGTTCACAAAAAAGGTAACCCACATAAACACATCCATACACACACACACACATATATATATAGACACACACAATTCAGTATAACATAATATAATTCAGTATCATTGTGAAATATTATAATTTAAAAAAAACTGTTTTCCATTTGAATGTTTTAAAATGTAATTTGTTCCTTTGATATAAAGCTGAATTTCCAGCTTCATTACCCCAGTCTTCAGTCACATTATCCTGCAGAAATCATTCTAATAAGCTGAATTGATGCACAAGGAACATTTCTTATTATCAATGTTGAAAACAGTTGTGTTGCTAAATATTTTGTGAAAGGAGAACAGCATTTATTTGAAAATATTTTTTATACTAGTGTAAATGCATTCACTGTCACTTTTTAGATTCAAATTAATGCATACTTGCTACTTTTGAATGGTAGTCTATGCCCTGAAAGCAAACGTTTCTCTTTTTACTTTAGGAGATGCTTAAAATATATGCATATAAAATATGCATATTAAATATATGCATTAATAAGCATAATTAACATTATCTAAAGTTCCTCATAAAACAGCCACTTACTTTGTCAGCTGCGGCTAATAAACTATCAGCCATTCTCTCTAAATTTGGTGCTTTTCCTGTGTATATGAAGCCCATCATTTCTTTAAAAACCTCTGGTTCAACATCGCTGATGTCCACTCGATTCTGGAAGAAAACAAAGCAGCTTATGAACACATACACTGTGTTAAGGCAAAAGTATCTGAAACTATATTGCTATTGCAATATAAGAAGTGCATCAAATGCATACCTTTTTACTCTCCTCCATTTCATGTTCAAACATGGCATTAAAGACCGGAGATCTCGCTGTCAAAAAAGCAATAAATCTGTCAGTCACATTATATGAGCATCTCTCAAGGCTCAGAGTCAAAAACAATTGAAACAAGCGTCCAGTTTTTTTTATTAAATTATTCCAGACCTGTGAATCTACACATGCAAAAAGAAACCACAAGGCAAAAGTCACATTCATGGACCCAGTTGTCCTTTGAGGACATTAGTAGTGGATCACACTCTGGATTTTCAATGATGAATCTAAAACTGTCATATTGAAGAATTACAACCTCAGAAAGAAAAAAATATATATACTGTCAAGGTCACACAAACTGTCTCCCGGCACACATGCACAAGCCCTCAGAAGGGTGGGTGCTGCTGAGCTAGCGTCGCTGGGATGAGAGGAGAACATGGAAGTGATGTCGTCAGCAGGGCTGGGGGTCTGGATTAGACTCACCTGCCAGGATGGATTTGTGGGCTTTGAACTCCTGCCCCCCCACATATAGAGCGCAGTCCGTGAAGCGTGAGCATTCCCACAAGTTACCCAGGTCATCAGACAGCTGGCACTCCGGAACCTTCAACGTGTTCATGTTGGACTGTCCGGAAATGTTCACGGAGTCCTGGACAACACTTACCTAATTAACACATTAAATTACGAGTCAAATTAAAGCACTTGGTCTGGTAATGCAATGTGATGTACTGAAATGTCTTCACACTGTCCTCTTATATTTTATTATAACAAGCATATTAAGCATATTTTTATGTTTTAAAAGTAATTCACGTTTTAGTGAATTTGACTGCAAAGTGCAAACATATCAAAGCTATGTCATCCAAGTGCTACACGACTCCAAGGAATTGTTTCGAGCGAGCTATTTCTTTAATTACGTGATTGCAAAAGCAATTGAGATTGGGCAGGTAAAATGCAGCGCGAATTAACTAAGTACTAACTGACTCAGTGCTTCAATTTATTCTTCCTCTGTATACAATGTTGAGAAACTCATTAAGAGTACTAGCAACCTAGCTTGCTTTGAAAATATTTCAGTGTTGATAAAAATAAAGGTGAATGCAAGAAAAAACCTTTCATGCAAAATTGCAAAATGAAAACCAACTGCAGTTATCAGAAACACAGCTGATGAAAGCATCCTGCAGTTTTTTAATAGTTTTTCTGGCAATAATCATCTACAAAAACTGTCCTATTAATGAGGGAAAACATTATCTGCAATTTGCATTTAGTTTCAAGTTTGCCTTGTGATATTGCCAATTTCCCTGCAAATATTAAACCCTGCAGCAGATCTCAACAGGCATGTCGGCTATTTTTCAAGCAAGACTCATAATTGTGTTACAGTAAATTCATTTGACAACCCATTTCATTTGCCGCTCTAGGTGATGTCTCTATCCTGTGATGTTCTGAAGAGAAGGGTGATCTGTCAGACTGCTACTAGCATATTCATTCAAACAGATCAGAGCGTGCAGGAAATTTCATCTGTAATCTACTTGCAGGAGAAAGCCTAAAATTTTGCAAGTTCCACATTTTCATGTTTTGTAAATTACCCCAATGACCACAACAGTGCAACTAAAAGAAAGAAATTACAAATGGAAAAAAAAAAAAAACGTCAAGCAAATAGGTCAAAGACAAATAAATATATCCAATTTGACAAAATGAGAATTTGTTTAAAATCTAGTTCAAAAAGCAAGTGTCAAGTTTAAGACATTTAATACAATGATAGATTGTTTTGTGCAAATATCATATATCCAAGACTCATGCGAAACAATTTTTGTAAGTACATCATCTACGTATTAGATTTCTAAAAATGTAACTGATTTAACTGAATTTAATTTAGTTACATCACTAAATAAATACAATTTTAAAGAGATTAATCAGGTGCGGCTGACCCAAACCAAAAAGTAAATGCATACTTGCCTCACAAAATAATGTGAGCTTATCATCTGGTAGCAGCCCATTTGCTTCATCGAGAAGAAAATCTCTCCTAATAAATTTTTTGAAGCCCCAGTCTTTGCCTTGGACAAACCGATAGGCCCTTTGGCTTTCTGCATTTGGAAAATAAGTAAGAGTCAAGTTAGAAACATTTTCTTCAAGAGCACCAAAAGCAATCAGCTGATACTGAATTACAAATCTATGTAGCATTTAAAACAACTGGACTCCCATAAATAAATACAAAGCTCAAATTAAGTTTTTTTTTTTTTTTTAGACAAAGTTCTTACCCATAGCTTTTGTCTCCTCCCGTTTAGCGTTCAATAAAGAAAATTTGAACTTGGCTCTGACTTCACTTTTTGGACAACTAACTAATAGCAAATATAGCGATAGATAATCTTTACTTTCATCATCGAGTCCCTTCGGATTGACCCGCAAGCACCTGAAGATAGACAAAGATGCAGAGTGATTGAGATTATGAGCTTGATCTTATGAGCATGACACTATTACAACACACACACACATTGATTGGGCTCCTCACCATTTCATCTTATCATTAGGCCCTGATGAAAAGGTTGAGCTCTTTAAAACTTCACCCATCTCTTCTCGACAGAAGCTGAAGTTGTTTATGGTCCACATGTAGGAAAATTTCACTACCTTGACCTAAAAGATCACCAAAAATTACCATCAATGAAAATGGATAACATCAACACACACATACCAATGAGTAGTCAATTCCTAGTCAACAAAACATTATATGCTCTGAGAACACATGCACTTCCAGTAGCTTCAAATATTTTTACCAGCATCGGATTCACTTCCTAGGCAACTGCATAGCTCCTATTCAACTTTGCATTGCATTGGCCTGAGGTTAAGTCTTACTGAGACAAATTTCCGATGGTATCATTTTACCATATCTGATAAACCAGCATGACCACATTATGATGACTGCTTGAGTTTCATTATCACTTGCACAATAAAGTGTCATTCTATCTACTTTAATGCACTGATTGCCCTTCATTAGATCAAACTGTGCACAGCGCCGTAACAAGCAAGAGATCAAAACATATGCAATTGCTCAAGCTACACTTGTCATTAAAGTAAATTAAAAAAGTGGTAAAATTTCTGGACAAATTTATTTGTTTATACTATCTTTATGCCTGACATCATATGTCCTAACCGGACACCATTCTATAAGATTCCAGTGACAAGCATTGTGTCTGTCCACACCAGACGTGACAACAGCCGGATGCAAAATAAATAAATAAATAATAAGCCAATCAGAATAACATGGGGACCGGCTCTCTCTGCAAGCGCACTGCACTCGCAATGGAATGGACACACCATTTTAACTAAAAACACCGAGACAAACTTTGCCATTGAAAAGGCGTGTTTGACAGTTGAAAAAAAAAATATGATTAACATGGAAAAGACACCTTTTACTAGGTGTTGCTTTTAAAGGTGTTGACATGGTGTTAGTCGCATTTAGCAGATTAGAGCGGGACAACAATATAGTTTATATTTTGAAATACAAGCAATCAAGTAGTTTATATATAGATATGCTATATAGTATATATTTTGCCCTGCGTGAATTATACTTCCATGTATATGGAAAAAGTTGGATATATACACTCAGCTAAAGGATTATTAGGAACACCATACTAATACTGTGACCCCCTTTCGCCTTCAGAACTGCCTTAATCCTACGTGACATTGATTCAACAAGATGCTGAAAGCATAGAAATGTTGGCCCATATTGATAGGATAGCATCTTGGGATCAACATCCAGGACGAAAAGCTCCCATTCCACCATATCCCAATAGAGCATCTATTGGGTTGATATCTGGTGACTGTGGGGGTCATTTATTACAGTGAATTCATTGATAGGTTCAAAAAACCAATTTCAAATGATTCAAGCTTTATGACATGGTGCATTATCCTACTGGAACTAGCCACCAGAGGATGGTGGCTATAAAGGGATAAACATGGTCAGAAACAATGCTCAGGAAGGCAGTGGCATTTAAAGGATGCCCAATTGGCACTAAGGGGTCTAAAGTGTGCCAAGAAATCATCCCCCACACCATTATACCACCACCGCCAGCCTGCACAGTGGTAACAAGGCATGATGGATCCATGTTCTCATTCTGTTTACGCCAAATTCTTACTCTACCATCTGAATGTCTCAACAGAAATCGAGACTCATCAGACCAGGCAACATTTTTCCAGTCTTCAACTGTCCA
>JAOTRC010000043.1:19693149-19707778 GCA_027497675.1 Cyprinella lutrensis
TGTCTTGACCAGGACCACACCCCTAAATGCATTGAAGCAACTGCCATGTGATTGGTTGATTAGATAATTGCATTAATATGAAATCGAACGTATGTTCCTAATAATTCTTAAGGTGAGTGTAAATCCAACTTTATATAAAGAGCTTTTGAGTACACAATCAAACGATTTTAAACTAGGTAAAAGAGCTGAAAATCGGGACTTGTGTGCTGTTATCTGTGCACACAGCCACACACACACACACCAGAAGTGCACGCAGAGAGAGAGAGAGTCGTGTTTGAGACAGTGCTCGAAAACAGAATTGATTCCTCTTTCTTGTTTACTTGCACTCGATTGAACACATACACACAAAAAACACATACTAGGCCTACACCTGGATAATTAGGCAGCTATTTAAATGGCTTCCAAAAATTCTTCAGCATAGTCTGTACAAGATCGCTTGAGCAATAAGTCCATCTCACCTGGGTATAGCACCAGCTCTCTGCCACAGGCCCACTGGACATCTCCCCTGGAGGAGGAGGGGTTGGGACCCCTGACATCGCCAGCTCACTCCCCAATCCAAGAAGCGCTGACGGTCCCAAAGCTTTCACCACTTGACCTTTATGGAAAAAGAGAGCAAAGACATCATATAAGGAGAAAAAAAGGCAGCAATTTCTGCCTCTCCTCCTGACCTGAAAATAACAAATCTTTGACTTTGTCATCAGCAAGCCATTTTGTGGTCAATTGAGTCATTGCTAACCCCAACTCAGGGCACAAAATCTATCAAAATTGGAGGAAGGAAATGAAAGAATGAGCCCTATGAAAACCTTAACAACAGAAGTGTGCAATATCACAATCCAGTCTGTAGTGTGACAGAACATAACCACAAAAATGTGTTTTAAATCCATGAAAATGCTTACGAGAAACCGTCATTCTAAATATAGCTATGCTTGAGGAGAAACATCAGAATCAGTTCAGTCCAATGTATGTAGTGACTAAATGGCTTGTTGGCACAGGCCTGATAGGCAGGTCTGAACTTGCCCTTGTTGACAAGGTACAGTCAAGGGCACATTAGTTGCATTTTGGTAAACCAACGGACAAAACCACCAATATTTCACTCTTGACCAAACTATTTTGACTTTACAGAACCAAATTCAAGTTGAAATAATGACTGCACAACACCCTCCAACTCACCTAAGCCTTAGTAAATATCTTGAAATTCATTTCTTGATGCCATTGTACACATGTATCAGGTAAACACTGCAGAAACAAGCTTAAGCTTTACTGTGACATTACAGCATGATCCAAAGGCTCCTCATCCCAACCTGTAAATATAAATAAATACACTTTCATACAATAAACTTTGCCATTTGAATCCACTCATAAGCATTTATCAGGCACCAAGTAAAATAAGATCAGTATCGTGATAATATTTATTCTGATAATCGCATATAATACAAAACATATAATAAAATATAACCAACATCCACAACTCTATGGTTTTTGAATAACATTAGCGCTGACGTTAATTGAACTCTAACGTTACTGGACTGTCTGTAAACTTCATTACGCTATTTACAATTTAACTTCAGTTGATCGAGTTCAAATCCGGCTTGACTGCCCCTAAAATTGAGCTGACAACCAATTTAACTTAGGCCAATAAAATGTAAATGTTTTGAACACGAATAACATTTTTTTGTCTTCTCTGTTTTGGGTTTCTGTTTTTTAAATGTCAGATTGTTTTCTGGGCTTGGTCAATGTGGGAAGAAACTCAACTGGTTAGCCTTGAAGCAAATACCAAATCTAATTGAAATCAATGTGTGGTCAGCGATTGTTAAATTCTATATTAGCTAAATATCATTAACTTAAAACCTAACTTTAGTGTCTAAAGGCAATTTTGTCTCACATGGACAAAAGGAATCAAGTCTATTGTTTGAGCTAGTCTGATTCTTGTCGGCTAGTTGGCTATGTTATGTTGTTAGCAAGCTAAACTATTCACAACATTGACAAAAGTAGATCAGTTAAAGCACAAACCTTTCCTCGCCATTCTGTAAACACTGTTAAATTCAAGGTTCGGTGGGTCCTTGTGGATCTGCTAAGTTTAATCGCCACTATTAAAGATTGAAGTGTATTTGTGTCTTTTCAAGAGCAGCCCATCACAGTAGCTTGCAGTGTGTGCTGCTTATCCTGCCAATGAAGGAAGCGAAAGCAAACCACAGGAGTGTGAGCAGACAGGGCCGCGCTCAACTCAATTATGTGGCTGTACGTTATTCCGCCAACCGGGGGCGCGCCTTGGCCAAAAAAAAATAAATAAATAAAATACAGATATGTCGGAAGATTGAACAGAAGATTGTCTAATATCCAAGACAGGAAGTAGTAGGCTATATATAGAAGGCTTAACAGTAATATATTATTCTGATATAGCCTATTGTGACCAGACACAATATGGATATGCCTAATGTATTTTATAAATCACACACTATAAATATAATAATTTATTAGGGTTTATTTAATATTTAGTTTTATTTTTTGTACTTAGGCTATTTTCATATAGGCTATTGCCGCGTTCCAGGCAACCTGTAACTCGTGTTTTTCCAACCTTATAGGCCTACCCGTGAAAGTGCACTGGAACGGCCGTCAAACCCGTGACTTACCACCCGTGAACTCGTACTAGATCAATGTACTCCCAGTTACGAGTTCTGACGTCACATAGCCTGCGAACCTATAGAAAACTACAATGACAACCCTACGATGCAGTGTTTCTGCAGGCACATTTCAAAGCAGAGCTGCATGACAACGCTGTCACAAATCAAATCATGTGAGTCGCAAGCTCACAAGAGGGCGTGTCTCTGCAAAGTGGGTGTTGCAAACTCAGCTCTGAAAAAATAGTCTTCAATAGGAGTGCAATGTAAAAAGTTTCGCCCTGTCTACCCTGTTTTCAGACTTTCAAAACTTTTTTTCACCTATAGCCTACACTAGTTGTCAGATCAACATTTACGAGGTTTCAAATCTGGAAAATGAATAGATGCGAATAGATGCAGGAAGACTGTTCCAACTTACTCACCCTCAAGTTGTTAAAAACCTGTATTAATTTCTTTATTCTGCTGAAAAAAAGAAGATATTTTGATCGTAACCAAACAGTTGATGGACCCCATTGAATTCCATAGTAGGAACTTCCGAGATTCAGTTACCGACATTCTTCAAAATATTTTCCTTTGTCTTCAGCAGAAGAAAGAAATTCATACAGGTTTAAAATAACTTGATGGTGAGTAAAATATGACAGAATTTAAATTTTGAAGTGAACTATTCCTTTAATCACCTGTAGGCCTATAACTATGTCCTTGAACATGTATCATCTGTGTTCGAAAGCAAAACACACAACATAAACGATACTTGTGTGGCATGTTCTCTTTTGATTGCCAGTTGAGTGCAGATGACTCTTCTGTCACACTGTCCTCCGCAGTGCTCTGATGTTATTCTCCTGACAAACAAAAAGGAGCTTTGGGTAAGCCACTCTGAAACAATGTGCTGTGATTATACCCTGGAGGCCTGTGATAACTAATTCCCATTTACATCAGCATGGAAGTGTCTCACTGCTGAAATGATACACCATTTTCACCTGAGTGTCATGGTCTACTCTGCTAGTGTTTCATGGTTAATATACCATCATCAAGAGGAGAGTTCTTTGTTAACTGTGAAAGACATACATTTTTAGAGTGAACAGAAAGTTAGAGACGTCTGTTCTATATTTCACCACAGGGTGGACAAAGCCCTATAATAAAATTGCCAGCTGAGTGCAAAGTCTTTGAAGATTTGATTCCACAATTCAGCAGGAAAATTAAAGGTGAGATAAACATCAAATATGTGCACGTCACCTGGGACAACAACTGTTATCCATGATGAAGTCTGCCATGCTGAATGGAAATTGTGACATGTACCTTAGTAGCTGGAATGGGCATTTCCCCAGTGACGTGTCTCTGCAGGGCTCACCGTGTGCTGCTGCCATGCTCTTCTCCACATCCTCCTTGGAACACCTAAGTTGCCCGCTGTTGGGCTTTCCTAGAAGATCAGCTGTAAATTGGAAGTAGTTGTTTAAAAAGGCGTTTCTCTAACAACGCTTTTCTCCCTGTTTCTGAGTGACTCAGCTTTGCGGAGAAGGATTACGTTTATCCGCACCTGCACCTGTATCTGGTTAAGTGCTGGTTTCTCCTCATCATTCACATTCTGCCAACTTTTCCTGAGTGTTCTTGGTTGCTCCCGTAATTCTTTAAGTTGGTGCTGCCTCCTGGTTGGACCAGCTGGTGTTCTGATAACATTGCATCGCCAAAGGTGTCCAGACATGCGTGAAAGACCATGACCATGACCAAGACCATTTTTACCATGGTTATAATTTTCTTGGTTACATTGCCCTTGAGGGTTTTGTGCAGGGAGATGTACAGGTCTCTATCCTACGCCCATCTGGTCTGTAGCTGGTGGTAAAAATAAGCATGGCTTCCTCTCAAAGTCCTCTAGCATTTCAGATTCCTCTTCTTGTGCTCAGAGCAGATTGAGAAGAAAGGTCCGGTCCACTGTGATGTGCCTCCTGGCTCTCTTTTTCCTCTGACTGACAAGCAACTGTGATATACTCAGAGATGGATCTCTGGGTATTATCAGGTGCTTCACTTTGCTGCATATGCTTTTTGCACTTTGGCTTACCTTGTTGAATTTTAACACCACATTCATAGTGGCTGTTTTAAATACTTTAGTGCACATTAGCTATTACATTACATGTGAATATTAAACATTCTTTAAACTTTAAATATAGTCAAGACATGCAAGAGAGAAACCCTTTTTTGTATTCATCAACACTTTCAGAATGGTTACTCAATCTCCGCAAATACTGTAAAGTTGGAAACTGAAAACAAGTGCAAATCAGAGCAATAGAAATGAAGAACAATGTCTTAATTGCACAGATCAGCCATTCTCTGTTCAACACTTTAAAATGAAGATCATCTGCTGACAAGGGTCAAGGTCACAATGGATGTGAATACAGTTAAATGATCATTATACATTTTGACAGGCACCGAAGTGGCTAATTGTCTGTCTTATTCTTGGATGTTGCTTTTAAATGTGCTGTGGTAATTATAGACAAGGAAAGTAATCTATCTGTTCTATCTACTGGAGCTGCTTAAAAAAAAAGCTTAATATACAGTCAACAGAGGTTTTGAGTGGATGTTTTTAGCAGGTCAACCAACAAATATTATAGAAATATAGAAATTAGTGCTGTCAAATTTTAACATGTTAACGCACACAATCATTTTTGTCAGTTTAACGTGTTCAAAATATTTATTCCCCGTCATCCTTTGGCTACCGTTACAGTATATGATTACGCTTTTATTCAAGCAAAATGCTTTAAACCAATCAGTGCTGAATAATGTTTGTAGCTTTAAGAAAGATTAATATTTAATTATGTAGTGATGACTACATAAAGCTGCCTTGAAACAATTATATAAAGTGCTATAAATAAAAGTTACTTGAACTATTATTTATAGGTTCGCAATTAATGTGAATTATAATGCATATAATTATTCTAAAGTAAAATAGTAATGAATCAAGTATTTTGTAAGGTGTTGGATAGTATTACTACATCTTCATAAAAATACTAAATTACTAATTACTTGGATGAGTATTCTAAAGTGAAGATCATGGTAATGATCACAACTTATACCAAATACAAATACTAACTCTCCTGCATGTTTGTCCTCTTATGCTGCTATTATAATAAAATAGAGGCCAACTATAATATATAATATAATAATAATAAAATATTTAACCAACTATAATGAAATAATCAATTTAATTGAATTTTCGGCAGACGGGCCACATTATATTTCAGAAAAAGAATCACTGAAAGATATTTAGAATGACAACTCTTAATAAAAAGTACATCTAACATCTGTGCCACATCTAAACTAGATGTCAGTGCTATCAAGACATTGCTATTTTTGATATGTTGCAAAAAGTCTCTTGGCTGAATGGCAAGACATGTAATGATGACCATGGAAAATAAAAGTGTGACCAGCTGACCCTGAACTGACCTAATCATGACACTGACAGACATCAAATGACAGCAAAATACAGACTTTCTATCAGTTTTCTAAGCCAGCTGAATGAACTCTGAATGCTTTTTCTCTCCCTGTCTTTTTTATAATTCCAATCTCTCTGTGAGCCACTATGATGAATACTTTTAGTTATTCCTAAAAAAAAAACAATAAAAAACAATACTACTACACCTGAACTACTAAATCTCCAAATCAGATGATTTTTACCTTAAAATGTTAGTTCACTCAAAAATGAAAATTATGTCATCATTTACTTAAGCAGCTCCAAACCTGTGAATTATTTTCTTCTACCGAACACAATAGAAGATATTTTGAAGAAAGTGTTGAAATTCTGCTAATAATAATGGTGGTACAAATACAGTAAGTTATTTGTCACCAATGAACTTCTGGGATTTTTTTTCTCCATAAATGACATACATGATGTGATATTCAATCATTACAGTATAAAACTAAATCACAGGTGTTAACAGTGTTTTTATTATTATTATTATTATTATTATTATTATTATTTTACAGCGCAAAACACCCCACCCCCCACAATAATTTGATTAATTAATCTGCATATCATGTAATTATAACTTATATAATTGGCAGCCCTAAATATAGTCAGATTCATTACAGTACATCTATACAGCATACATGACTCCAGACTCCAGTGCAGATGTCATGACAAGTAACCTTACAGGAAAATGAGTTGCTCCGCTTATTGGATGGAACATTTCATTGTCCTTGACTTCAACAATTTTCCTTTGAAAGTCTAAGTTGAATTTAATTTAAATGCATTTAAGGGAAGTTTCAAAACTCCAGACTAACTAAAAACTAAAGATGAAGGACACAAGCAGTTTTTTTTTGTCTCTAAGTCTTTGTCAGAGAAAATATTTAACTGCTGATATATTTATCCAAAACACACACATCTAATTTAGACCGTAGTCTCCATGCATCCATCATTATATGCAAATAAAGCAGCAATATGTTTCTTTTTCGGTGTGGACAGGCAGTGATGTGCACAGCTGGATCAGTGGGAGCCTTGCAGCCTCTCAGAGCCACACAGAACATTTCACACCCGAGCTAGCAGAGCTACACGCACACTCATATACTAACAGCTCCCTGCATGTATAATGAGCTTGATCCTGCTAAATCTATCATTTCCAGAGTCCGTGCATGCAGCCCCTTTAATCTCTTTAACAACTGTGTTGGCTGCGTAGAAGCATGGCAGCATCAGCTGAGTTTTACTTCTCTCCCTAATCCACCGACTCCTCAGTTGAGCCCAGGCATAGAAACATTTACAGATGTTTTATAACAAATCAAGTGCTTAAGCCACTGAACAAACATTAGATGTCATTTTAAACAGTTAGCAAATGCAAGGTGTGCTAGGAAAGAAAACACACATTAAATACATTTGGATGGATGAACACAGACTTTAGCAATGATAATGCACCGTTAAATGACAGAGAACTGTGCACATAACCAGTCTTTAATTTCACTGGATTCGTTTGTACATTGTACCTTTGACACAAAAGATTTGACACAAAAGACTGTGTGGTTGCCAGAAATTGCACCATTTTTCCCCCCAAATGCTCAGATTTTAAATAGAAATTTTAAATGGAAATTTGAAAAAAAAAAAAAGGTTATATTAAAGAAATGTTTCATTTAATTTCTGTTGTCCTCTGGTCTGTTTCACAAACTGTTTTCATCTGCATGTCTCCCCTGTCAACCTTTTAGCTCTTTTGGGCTATGACAGGGCTGACAGCATTAAGAGCCAGAGCAGATGCTCTATCAAGATGAGATGTCCACTGACAATTACAATCATTTTTCATAGCTCATTTCCCATAAAATGATGAGACATATGCACATATTGCTCCCTTTTATTAATAGATCTTCACAGGGAAATTAGATACTAATTTTCCTAGAATGCAGAAAAAGAGAATGTTCATATTAGCAGAGAAGTAGCACTTCAGAAACAATTTTACAACTTCAGCTAAACAAATTTGGTTGTCAAATTTGTCACTACGTCCATTGTCGCTATAAAATGTTTTGCATTTCGATGCATACAGTATTGTTTTGTTTTTTGCAAGCAACATAACTAAATTGAGGTTTAATTTAACCATCTATTATCTCTTGATCAGATTCCAAGGGATAAAAAAAAATCCAACAATTAATTACCGTTTCACGAAGATGGGGAAATTCTGTTAGTTAGTCATCTGGAAAATTGAAAGTCTCTCAACATTTCCGCACTTAGGGGAGCAAGAATGTGAGCGGTTCAAGAGGAGAAGATGGTATATCAGAGCCATAGCAGGTGTATATTTTATTACTTAAGGAAAAAAGCCCGAAAGATAACGTTCCTTTCTTCTGGTCCAACTCATGTAGCTGCTTTCTGCTAGGCTGACTACACTCTGACAAGCTCCTGTCGGCTCCTCTCTCCCTCTAATCTCACACTATGACAGGTTAGCTCAGAGCCTGTATTTTATTTGTGTCTAAATCTGTATTTCCACCCTGGAGTGAAGCGAACATGGGTATAAAGTGTACTGCATATGCCATTAATGCTGTTTACCATGCTGGGCAGGTAAGAATCAGTTCACCTCTTAACCCTTTGTTATTTCTAAAATGGTTTGGCATTTTTTTCTTGTTTCACCTTTTGAAATTATTTTATTTGAGCATTTATGATTTCATGATCTATAAATTTCATGATTTATGAATATTCAAAATATGTTGTTTTCAATTATCACGAATTCATATTTTAATATTTCCTAGGTGCAAGGGTATCCAAGCGTGATAAAAGAAAAGAAAATAATAAAGAAAACATTTTGTTAAAATAACCAATGTCACAGTTGTTTAGATCAACACATGTTACTGTACAGTAACACTTATTGGCCACTTTGTCACACATAACACACATAAGGCATTCTCATCCCAAGGCATCATATAGTGTCAGAGTGGAGTGTTTTCATAGAATCAGGATGTCAACTGGTCTTTCAAATGACAGGGGAGAAAGTGGATTACAATAAAGGTGAAATTTATGAAAAATAAGACTTTTTAAAAAAAGAAAAACACCAATATTATATTGCACCCCATAAACACAATCATGCAAAGAAAAAGAAAAAGAGTGAACCACCCCTTTAAATAAAACTTACATGCATGAAATATACAAAAGTAGCCGTGTTAAATTGTGAAATGTTTGGCAGGTGAACATTTTTCTGCAGTAAATATATTTATACTATTTATAAATATTAAAGGTTCCTATATGGGTTATTTTTGACCCATGAGTGTACAATTGATGTAAAAAGTAAGAAAGGAAAAATAAACATACTGATTTGTGGAAATCAAAAGCAAGATATGTAATGAATACCTGGATTCATAAATGACAAAATACATTCCTTTCAAATATTCAGCAAATCGTGGAATTACGACTTCTAAATATGGCTGTGTCCTACACAAAATAATAATAGTAATGTCATTGAAATGCATTTATAATGACATGTTTGTGCAAAAAAAAAAAAAAAAGTCCTAAAGTTAGGAGTGACATGCCCATTATTTTTAGGAGTTTCTCCTAAATTCGCCAGTTAGGAGCTACTTTAAGCCTGTGAATACGGCCCCAGAACTCAATATTAAACAGTTGTTGTTTTTTTCCTAACTGTTAGGCGCTACAGTAGCCTGCATTGTGTGGCATTGGTCTATTGCCATATCAGCATCCAGAACCACAAATATACATTTTAAACACTTGTAATCCACTAGCTTTCAAGATTTACCTCTCAATTCCAGATTCACATGTATGAATGTGCTTTGCTGAATTTGCCCAGCATTGGCCTTATCAGAGAGCTGTCACTTATAAAACACTCCTCTTCCCTCTTCGCAACAGCTACCGTGTTGGACTTTTCCTATTGTATTTTCTGCGCTTTGGGAGGACCGTGGACAGCTCTTCAGACGGGATGCATTAATGTGAGAGTAGTCAGTGAGCGATTGCTGATCCTGCAGAGTGATAAAGAGCAGGAGCCGACTGCAGAGCTGAATAACCAGGAGCCGCTGTGCAGCGCAGGAGACAGATCTGGAGGACACAGCCTGCACAGAGAGGTCAGTGACTGTCTCCGCTGCACCCTTTACTGATAGCGAGTTACCGCGGCCAATGTCATTTTAAGCCAAACAAAGTTATTCTGAGGTCAAATTGAAACAAGAAGTTTTAGTTGGTGCTTATCTAAGCTTTCATAAAGTATTCAAGAAGAGTACAACTTAAAAAAATATAAACATATTCAATAAAAACTTAACAATATTTTTTAAAAACATTTTCATTGTCTAATCATTAGTAATAAGCTGTGAGACAATGAAACCTTTCCGCGTAGAACATGTTAAATATTTAAATCAATATAGATCAACATTCCATATTTATTGTTTGTTTGAGGAATAATCTGCTGTAACAAAATAATCCCTTTCAGGAAAATAGAAGACGCCTCCACTTCTCAGTGGGATCCTGAGATCCCATTGGGATTATTTTGAGATAATTACCAGCTGACTGGACAGAATTGCCATGTTTGTGAAGTATGAGCATGGTGTGGATGAACTTTCCTGAAGCCAAGCCGAGTACATGTGAATTGGACAAACAATTATATTGATCAAGAATCGTGCAAATCAATTAATCCACACTACATCTTCATTATGGTCTTATGTAAAGTACGGGTATTCAGTGTTTGCACCGGATGGGCTATATATCTTCCTGGTCATGACATCACCCACCCGTGACGCTTAATTCATTCCATTGGACTAGTTGACAGTAGTGCTTCATCAGTCACGCAAAGGCATTCCCAAAGCGTCATCGACGCATCGCAAGCTCCCTCGAAAGGGAACTAGTCTGACCAAGCAGTTAACCAAGAGGCAGTTTTACTTTGCAGTATCAAATGAGACCAACCTTAAAAAAAAAAAAAAAAAAAAAAAAAAAAAAAAAAAAAAAGCCTAACTTGTAAGACTGGCCCCTGAATTACAGTACTTAATCAAGATTTTATCAATATATTGTCCAGTCTTTTATCTTATCAATATAAGCATTCATATTTACTTGAAATGAAAATACCCTAAACATCTCAATTAATTAATGTCCACATTAATAAATATACACAGACTTTTAAAACACTTTTAGAATATCAGTTTTTTCATCTTAAAAGAGACAAAAATCATGCAAGGGACACAACATGTTTCTTGTGTATCATTTACAAATGGCTTTGATAAGTCATCTGTTGAAGTTTTTAACAGGTGAAGTTTTGCCCTGCTCTGAAAACCATTCTCCACATCCAGCTTATCACACTTATGGGCAGGTGCACGACTGCCCTCTGCAAATTAAATGTGGGCTAATTTCATATTGATTAATGCAGATGCCTTCTTTTTGGCCCATATTTACTACCTGGAGCCTATTTTGGCGAAAATTACCGGTGCCATTTCAGTGCACAAGGCAGCCTTTTCCAATAAGGTACTGGCTCATGTGTCAACTGGGGCTCCAAAAGTACCGCTCTGCCTGCAGGAAGCACTAAAGCTTTTAATTGCCTTCTGTGCAAATGGTCCTTTTGTATTTTATCAAGTGTCAGAAAACTTGGGCATGCCTGGAGTCGCTCTCCTTCTCTCACACACACAATGTATATGTCTACAAGAAAATGGCTCAGTGGAAGACAGACAGAAAAGTAAGTTTTCATATAAAAAAATAAGTTTTCATTTTTCTTTTATACATTTTGTCTACTAGCTTGCCACACTAGCATTATGCATCCTGAAATAAACAGGCTCACCTCACCTTTTATATATATATATATATATTTTTTTTTTTGCTTTCTCTTTTTAAGCGTTTACTCCAGTACTGTGGCACGATAACCTGGGGTGAAGCGATAAACAATCAAAGTGCAGCTTCAGTAGAAACGATTGCGGCCAGTATCCCAGCCTGAGATGGGAGCCATTATTAACGCCAGCCCTGTCCTGACAATGCTATTTTCTGGAAGGTAATTGCAGATTCAGATCTCTGAGAGAGCCTGACTGGGAGTAAATGCCACCTCTTTAATTATTGTCTCCTCTACGTCCCCTCTATTGAGTGTCAGAGATGTCTATCGGCCAGCGGGATCTTGGGGAAAATGACTCTAATGGGAAATGACCAGTGTCTGGGAGGCTGTCACAGATTAGAAGCGACAATTCTAATTGATAACAGCAGAATTCCCTGGACGGATGAATGGGAAAGTCACTTTGGAGCAAACCTAATTGGACTGATTTGTTTCTAAATGAGGAATAATCCCCTCTGATGCATACCTCGGTTGTATTTAAAATCCTTTCAGTTAAATATTCCTTCTGCTCTTTGGTAAATGGTAAACAATTCAGACATTTGTATGCAATTCATCATGGAGCTTTCAGGTCAGTGGGGTCACAATTGGACATTGAGATGACTTAAACTCACCCTATACTGACTGCATAATGATTTCAGTGTTTTCAATTAAACATTTTCTTAAAATACATCTTTCTTGTTCTATGTATTTTCTATGTAGAATTATGTCTTCTTTATTCTCTTTTATTTTATTTTTTATAGTAATCTCCAAATATTTTGTCCTGACTAATATCTGTAGGCTAATACAAATAAAATGCCCAAGAACAGTTATTACAATATTATTTGCTCTGACAATAATTTTATTTTATTTGATAATAATGATGATTATAATAAAGCAATGCATCAGGAAATTATACATTTATTGTAAATGAATGTTATTGTATACATTTATACAAAATGAATAAATTCATTTTGATTATGGTACAGTTCACAATTATTTTTTTTTTTTTTTAGAAAATATGCATACATGAAAATGAGAATAACATATTATTCTAGTAATGATAAATTATAGATTTTACATCCCTTATTCTTTTGTAATGGACCAGAGAGCCATTTAATTTATTATGCGACTTGAGAATGTGTGTGTGTTTTCTGCATAGTCAATTACATAACACGCTATAGTGCACAGTTAAGCAAATCAATAGCACAACACACTGAAGTACTTCAGCATAATGGCTGTTCAATAGAGCGCATGTCTCATGCTCAATATTTGTGCACTATGTTTCTATTACTTAAACTAGTCTCAAAAGCTAACATCATCTCACTGTCTTAGTGTTAGCTTCCATAGCTTTCCAGAAGTTCCACTGGCAATGTTTAGAATCAATCATTTCTGTTTGTCACTTGTAAGAAATATGGTGCTCTTTTCTGAGTGTCCTCATATTAGCCGACATTCTTTTCCTGCTAAGACGGGCACTGCAGATCCCAGATCTCCTGCTAATGTTAAAACGACAACACAATAACAACATTTGTCTTCTGTCAGTAGGTATTGACACAGCATTACAGGTGCCAAATTGTTTTGTGTTGTGAAGTGTGTCTTGGAGAGCTCATGAGTTACCAGGGTTCCTTTACCGACGTGCATTTCTTTACAAATGTTTGACTCAGAGCGTCAACCACAAAAGATGATGGACAGAATTCATAAAGTCGGCAGCAGATACGCCACTTGATGGAGCATCCTTCCACTCTGCTTCAGAACCTGAAAACGTTGCCGCTTCATAATAATCATGGGTTTCACTTTTCATAAAGTAAGACTCTACAATTTACTCCCGTGATGATAATCAATAAACAATTTAAAAAACAATTCAAGTCTAAAGCATCTGTATGTGCTCAGCTTAAAAGTCAATCCCATAAGCCTGTTGTGTGTTCACAATCGGAATTAAAGACTTATTTTAACTCCTGCCTTCAAAGGTCAACATTCACCTCCTATTCAATAAAATTTACTGACCTTGTCACCTACTTTGTATAGTTTGTGGAAGAGCAAATTAAGATTCAGGGCCAGGGTAATGGGAAAGTGTTTTAATTTCCGTGTGACATTAAGATGTTTGTGCCCCACAGGCATGTGGTGGAGCGGGGAGCCGGCGTACCCTCCCCCGTCTGCATGTTTTACTTTAACACCTCAGTTATACAGGGAAACATCAAACGAGCTGTTAAACTAATCAAGGGGAGACACTGGAAATATAACATTAACTGTACCTCTTTTACTTTTTCTGCATAGAAATGCTCATTTTAGTAACCCTATCCACAAAGGACTCGTGGGCTCAATTGTCTGTGACATTTCGCAACAAATATAATAATAAGATATAAGATGTCGGAGCACTAGACTTCCACAACACTCTAAAAAATGCTGGGCTGTTTTAACCCAATTTTGGGTCAAATATGGACAACCTCAAACATTGGGTTAAAAATGTAACTTAAAAATGTAACCCAATGGCTGGGTTTGTCCATATTTGACCCAAAATTGGGTAAAAACAACCCAGCATTTTTTAGAGTGAAGCCAAGATTGTAAAAATATGTTGTAATATTTTATAATATTTTGATTTGAATATAATTGCACACATTTTTACATTAATTCTTTAAGTTGTATATCAAAAGGATAAATTAAATAATTAAAACTGCTTTTCTACAACAAATAATTATGAATAAATTATTTTTATTCAATTAAAAAAACACTTTAATAGCATTGAATACCAAAATAAATCTAAATATAAAGTTTTAG